>WBNO01010661.1:243326-298592 GCA_013400575.1 Peucedramus taeniatus
GTGTGTGTGTGTGTGTGTTTGTTTGTTTGTTTGTTTGTTTTTGTGTTTTTTTTTTATTTGTGGGGGGTTTTTGTTTAGTTTTCTTTTGTTTTTTTGTTTGTTTTGGGTTTTGGGGGTTTTGTTGTTATTTTGTGGGTTTTGTTTTTGTGGTTTTTTTTTTTTTTGTTTGTTTGTTTTTTGGGGTTTTTTTTTTTCCCATTTTATTCTATTTCTTCTGTCTCCAAGTCCAAGAAGTTTTATTTTCATCCTGGAACCTTCTGAAAAGGGACTTCCTGATTACCTCATAAGTGCTTGTTTGCTTTTCTTTGTCAAGAAATCTTGTCACTGTGGTGTTCTCAGGATTTTACATTTCCTGGAGTACCAATCTGAAAATGTCTACCTTAGGAAATCATTCTTTTCCCTATCTCTCACACCTGACATGTGGAGAGAGCATCAGGCTGTACCTGCAGCTTTAATCACCTTGATGAAGACAGCTCTCGAAGTTCCCCCATCTTTCATGACAAGTTAAGCTGCTTTAATCTCTCAGAACCTGGCTCAGCTCAGTCAAGTCCCCAGGCCCAGGAAAACCCATTCTGAGACACTTTTCCTGGACTTTTAAGAGACAGATCTCAGTGTGACATAGACAATGTAGGATTTTTTAAAACTGAGACTATTTAAATGTTCTGAGAGCGGCAGAAACAAAATAAAGTCTGTTTGCAAAATATCTGTTCAGATCTGGCAAAAATACAAAAAAAAAAAAAAAAAAAAAAAAGTTGCATTAGTGGTGAATTGTTTGCATTCTGTTTTCCTACTCCCGTTACTCCAAGCACTAAACTTGGCTCTATTGAATTTGTCCTTTCCATTTGACAGTCTCTTTAATCCCCTGACTCTGTAATCAGATCCATTCAGAGAACTCCAGAACACAAAGGAACTGCCATTGCAGCCCAGCCTCTGGATGCAGCCTTGGAAATTATAGAGCAAAACCCAGCAGTAAATCAGTGGCTGATTAGCTCTGGGATTTGAGGAGGTTCTGATCTGAAAATTGGTGAGAAAATTCCCCTCTGGAATGACAAATGGGCTGACTTTTAAGGGCTTTGTTAGTTTTGGGGAGAGCAGACTACTAAGCATCTCCCCAAATCCCAGCTATCCCACAGCAGGGTTAAGGTCTGGAACACATTGTCCAGGGCAGGGAACAGAGCTGGGAAGGGGCTGGAGACCCAGGAGAGGCTGAGGGAGCTGGAAAGGGGCTCAGCCTGGAGAAAAGGAGGCTCAGGGGGGCCCTTCTGGCTCTGCACAACTCCTGACAGGAGGAGACAAACAAGGGGGTCGGGCTCTGCTCCCAGGGAACAGGGACAGGAGGAGAGGGAACGGCCTCAGGCTGGGCCAGGGCAGGCTCAGGTTGGACACCAGGAAGAATTTCCCCATGGAAAGGGTGATCAGGGATTAGCAGGGGCTGCCCAGGGAGGTTTGGAGTGCCCATCCCTGGAGGTGTCTAGGGAAGGCCATGGTGTGACAGTCTCTGGGCTAGGGACAGGGTGGGAGTTGGGCACAGCTCAGACTCGATGGTCTTGGAGCTCTTTTCCAGCATTAGTGATTCCATGATTCCATGTGGAATTCTATGTACAGTCACAGAATCACAGAATCACAGGGGTTGGAAAAGATCTCTGAGATCACAGAGTCCAACTTTTGAATCCCTCCATGCCAAATAAACTCCATCACGAAGTGCTACATCTGCCCCCGAGGGACCCAGGGGACACAGACAGCTGGGCAGGCACCCAAGGCAGGGCAATCCAAAATTGTGTTCTTCTCCTCAGAACATTGCTTTAATAAGGCACTAGTGCTCCTTGTTGAGCAGTGTGGCAGCAGAAGCACCATTTCCAGCCAGCTCTGTGCTGGGATTTCCAGTCCATGTTAATGCTGTTAATGCTCCAATCCTGACATATTGGTCATGTAATCTTATTGAAAAAGGTTTTCCCCCTTTAGTTTCATGGGATTTTCAGACTGGTGTTTCAGGTATTTCGTGCATGTATTAAACCAGCCCTGGTCATTCTGCCCCCAGGCAGATTCTGAAGGACTCCTGAACCCCTGAATGATTTTGTGCTTTTATTGCTGGGTGTTCTGGTGATTATTCTTTAAAAAAGAGCAAAGCAGGGAGTAGGAAGTTGGTTTGTACTGTGTTATAATTAATGCAGAACAAATCTGAGTGCAATCAGGATGTTGTGATTGTGGCCTAGTGGGATTTCTGGGTGTCCTTTTTAGCCATGACATCATGCAAATCCAATTTTGGCACTGTTAGGAGGGAGGAACTGAGGAGAAACTGAGGATGCTGGAAGCATTCATGTACAACTCAGCCTAGGGGAGACCAAACCCACTCAGTCCATTCCTGCTCACAGGTAGAGAAGAAAATTCAGGGGACCAAATTTCTTGTCTCTAATCCTCACTTAAAGAATTTACATCCAGAGCCAGGATGAATTTTCCCTATCAGCATTTCCAACACAAAATTCTAGGAGGTTCAGTGTTAGAAAATTCAAAAGGTTGTGTAGAATGAGTCAAACCACCCTTAGCAGCCTTAAAACCTCCTCTAGGAAAGCTGGAGAGATTGCTCTCATAGTCCTCATTATCAGTTTTACCTGTTGCCAAGGAATGAAAGGTCCAAATTATCAGCAAACCTGGCTTGGAAGTGTCTCAGGTTTGACACTAAAAGGCAGGTTAATTAATCAGTGCAGTGACAAGAAAGACATGGTTCCATTTTCATGGAAAAATATAGCTGAGTATAAATCCAGACAGTTTCTTCAGGCCTTGTCTTCAATAATTTCTCATCCTAAAAATGTCCGTGGTTTCTCCAAGTCCTTGCTGCCGGAGCCTCCCACTTTTCCCTGACTGCCACAAACAGACCAGGGAACACTGACTGCTGCTCTTTAAACGAGAGCTCTTGGAAGCTTTAGGGCACCAGCCCACGTTGTCCCAATGCATCAAACAGCAGGATGGGGATGGCGGAGAAATGTGTGGTGGAGACACTGATTTGTTCCTGAGGGATGGAACACAACAGCATTGGAATAATTTTCAATGCAAAAGATTCTGTAGCAACCAAACACAATTGTTCCATCAACAGTGGTGGCAGGAGCCCAGCTCCTCAAACCCAGCTGAGTTTGGAGCAGCTGAGCATTTTCCTTGTTTCCATTCCATTTCCAGTTAAATTCTGGCTGGGGGCGGGATGGGAATGGAGTGGAGAGAAGCTAAGCAGGACTTTCTGCTAAAGTGTTTGGAGACAAGGACACCATAGCTTGCCTTGGTGGTAAGAGAAAACTAATTATATCATCCTCAGAAAATCCTGGAAGGGATTGGCTTAGAAGGGACCATGAGGATCATCCAGTGCCAGCTCTGCCATGGCAGGAACACCTTCCACCAGCCCAGGCTGCTCCAAGCCCCGTCCAGCCTGGCCATGGACACTTCCTCTGTAGTGTTCGGGAGGGAAGTGGCAGCTGGGCCTTGGGGAATGGCCCCTTCTTTCTCAGGGTGGGGATTCCTTCTCAAACTGTTGCTGGAGTCCCTTAGTCCCCACTCCCCCCTTGGATCACAGGTTTCGTTTTCTGAGCTGGAAGTGGAGGTGCAGTAGTCTGGCCCTGTGTGTCACTGCTGCTCCAGCCATGCCTGAGTGTGGTGCTGGGGTTCCATGGGGAGGTGCACACATATTGTAAGCCTATTTTGTTAGCATTGATGAGCCAGCGCCCCCAAACTGCTCTCTGCAAGCCAAGTGGGAAGGTGGCAAATTCCTATGGCACCTGAGTCCCCAATATCTGCAGGAAAACCTGCTGGCCCCTGTTAGTCTTTCTCTGCTGTTGGAGTGAGACATTTTTCACAGGGCTAGGAATCAGGTTATTTCACATCTCGCCTTATTCATCAGTGCCTCCAATTACTTGGTGATTTTTGTTTAGCCTTTGAAAGAAAAGGACTGCTGTGCTGACAGGGAATTCTTCCTTTTTGCTGTGGCATTGGAGCATAAATGAGATATGACAGAACATCTTCTTTGTCCTATTTTCTGCTGAAGTACAAAGGTAAATAAATGGTATTTAGGTGATTAGAATGCCTCAGTGCCCATTTCAGGCATCTCACAAAGCGATTAAGGATGGTAAAAAGCTGATTTGGGTTCTGGGGAGGTCCCTGTGCTCCAGCTGCTGAGGCTTTGATGGCTTTGTTTGGTGTCAGTGCTCAGAAGAGTTTGCTCATGTTCCTTACCCAAAGGTCATGGGATGGCTCCACCTCCAGTGCCCTGGACTAAGTTTGCTTTTTAGGGAAAACTCCTGGTGCCCTATGGCTCCAGGAAAATATAGAATTTGGCCTCCACCCCCACCCCCCATCAGACCCACTACAGAAAACTGTCAGTAACACCATTTTCTTTCATGCTTGAGAACTTGGACATCAGGATTTTTTAGGGTGTAGTCACTGAGAGCATTAAAAATGCTGCACAAACCTCACACCATTTACAAAAGCTCTTGGAGTACAAAGCCTCTATTGCAAATCAAAGAAAACCATTGAGGCCAGAGCTGAGAAAGAGATCTGCAACTTTGTGGCAATTACCAAACATAATTATATTCCTATAATGAAGAGACTAAAAACCTCACCAAAACTCTGTGATTCTAATTATAATCAAGCAGTCTCAGAGATACCCATCTCTCACAGGTCTCTGGAGTAAATTTAACACTTGCAGTAACATTTCTTGAATGCTTATGAACAAAAATGTGTGAATTTCTGTCCCCAGATAATGACAGAATTAAATTTCTTTGTCTGATTCAGTGACTTTTTTGTTGTGCAACAGACCCAGAAATTCAGGTGGAAATCAGACACTTTTGAGATTTAAAGTGTTTCTGATTCTCCCCTGTATTTGGGAAGTAAGAGGTGGCTTTTGATGATATCTTAAACTCACCTTACAGCAAGGCTGATGGGTTTAACCCTGGGATTGAGAGAGTCTACCTGTGCCCAGCAATTGCTTTGCTCTGAACCCTGAACTGGACACTCGGCCTCAGGAATCCCTGCAAGGCAAAAACTCTTTCCTGATGAATCAGAGAATGGGGAGAGTCAGACTCGGATTCAGTCTCTTTTTGCCTTCACTTGCTGAAATAAAGTGTAGCAATATTGTGGCTTTCAGCAATACAAAAAACTGATGAAAGAGACTCTTCATTAAATTCATCCTCACATTTGGGTATTACCATGGAAAATGAAGAGAAGCAGCTCCTGAACTACCTCCTGCAATCTCCCAGCCCTCCAAGCAATTCAGCTCGTTGTCCCAACAAAAGACCAATTTCCCTCTGCCAGGCTGCTCTGGGCCAAGGCCAAGTGACCCTGGCTGAGGGCAGGAGAAATGAAGAAGGCCTGAAAGGCTGAAATCCCAAGCTTCAGAGGAAAACAAGGCCGAAGTGTGCAGGAAACAATGCCAGGGTCAAGGTTTTGTATTGACCTTTCCTATTTCTTCTTTGTGTTGGCAGATGGTGTAGGAAGCCACTTCACCCAAAGGATCACCAGGAAATTCAGAAATGTGTTAAGCAGGTGCTTTTCAGTTCCCTTTTGTTCTGAGGTGGAGGTGTTTGAGGGCAAACAGGGAAAAAGTAGAGAAAGAACCAAGAAAAAAAAAGGTGAATCTCTACCGTACCCTTGAGATCATCCAGATGGGCACAGACAGACCCAGGATTTCACAGGAATTTCCATTCTCCCAAATAAATCCCACTGTGTCTGGCAGTACAAACCCCTGATACATACCAGATGTTGATACACACCAGATGTTTTCAGTCCAGCACATTCAAACACCATACCCCAACCCCGTTTTTTTGTCCCCACCCTTAGCCCTGTGGTACCAAAACTCTGGCTCCTCCCCTCCTTGAAACCTTTGGAAAGTTTTGCCCTGAGTGATTCCTCAGCCATAAATTCCCAGCCATGGGAAAGAACAGCTGATAAAGTGCCCTTTTTGTAGCATTCAGGCCAGCATTCAGGCTGTCCTGATGGTGCTGAGCTTTCCTCCTGGTTTCTCAATTGTCTCTGGGGTGGAATCTTGCCCTGGTCATGATTTTGTGGTGGCAGTGTGCCAGGAGTGAGGCAGACTCTGAGCAGGGCAGTCTGTCTGGCTTCCTGCTCTCTCCCTGGAAGCTTTTCTCCCAGGAATGCCCACTGCCACAATGCCTGGCTCCCAAAGCCAACGCTTTGCTCTTTTCCTGCAGCTGTGACCAGGGAACAGCTCACAGGTCATGGCCTGGGAGCTCCATAAGGAGAAGGACTCAAAAAATGCTGCTGACTGTCCTTGCCCCTCTGGTAATCCAGATCTTTCCCTGTTGTTGTGGGTTTTTTTGGTGTGTGTGTTTTTGTTTTGTTTTGTTTTGTTTTTTGTTTGTTTGTTTGTTTGTTGTTTTTTTTTGTTTTTTTTTTTTTTTTGTTTGTTTTTTTTTCCTATATTTCTTAAATTACGACTCATAGCCACATGAATGTCTAAGCTTATTTTCAGTGTCACCAAAAGTGGTTGGCGCTCAGGAGATTAACTGCCCAAAGAAGAGCAAGAGGTTGACAACCCAGACTTCCCTGCTCCAGGCCCTTCAGCTTGTGTTCTCCTATGTGATTTAATTTAATTTAATTTAATTTAATCTCTGTACAACTCTTCCTGGGAGCACCAGTACCATGAACCAACTGTGTGCAGGGATGGCCACCCCAAACTTACAGCTCAGAACTCTTCATCAAGAGGAAACCTAAACTGTAGAGGTGTTATTTGGGGTGTTACTGGAATTTCTCCCCATTCCCACATGCTTGGCAGCAGGTCCCTTGCCATGTCTCTGGTCAAAGTCACCTTTGTGGCACTTGGGCGAGGCCCTGATGTCTGAGGGGTAAATGTAACCCCTGGAAACACCAAATTCCATGTGCCAACACTGAATTCCATGTCCTAACACTGAATTCCATGTCCTAACACTGAATTCCATGAGCCAATGCTGTTGCTCTTCAGGGCCTTTCTCACACTCAGAAATTCTCATTTGGCAGCTCTTAATAAACCTTAATCTCTTTTGTTGCACTCTTTTACTAAAGCTTTATTAGAAACCATCTCCAGTTGATTTTTCTGATGGAAATGCAGGGTCTGTCACAGATAACAATCCTGCTGCAATTGGGAAGTGCACATGTAATAGATGTATAATTGAATTTTTATTAGCACACTTTGCTTGCACTCTTAATTGCTTTGTACAAAACTTGTGGCTGTATTTTTCTCTCCAAGAACACCAGGCCTTGTTTTCCAGGCAGTTATTGTCACCCTTCCTCTAGGAAAAGTTAAAATGTAAAATTTCACAACTCTCTAATTAACTTTCCTGGGCTCTGTAGTTAAAAGGTAGTTAAACCCATAAGCATTCATTCAACTTTAATGAGGATGGAGAAGTAATTGCATATGCATTTCTTTATAATTATCACTTAGTTGCATTACCGGTAGATTTGTCTCTTGCTTATTTAGCCAAGCTCAGTAAAGAATGTATAAGGCTGAGTTGATGGTTGTTTGGGCTGTTCCAAGAACAACACAATCAGGAGCAGAGAGCTTTGCACACCAGTTCATACAACAGGCAGCAGGGGACAAATTTTTCCCAGTTTTAGCAAAGACTTCTCCTTAAGACCAGCTTCAAGTGCTCCATCAGCTGTGGGGCAGTAAAGCTCTTCAAAGACCAGCAGGAAGCCAAGATATCCATCTTCCCATTTCCTGGCCGGCTTTGAAGAGCTCAGCTCTGAAAAAGGATCTTGATGCATAATTGTCTCTTCTGATATAATTCAGGCATCAAGAAAATCAGTTTAGCTGGTCCAAGGAAATCCCTTTGTGCTGAAGTAGCTGCGGTGTGTTGGAAACTTCATCTTCTCCCTTTGCTCTCCAGTGTCCCTGTGGGCCCACCCTGCCGTGGAACACAGGGATGTTTCCTAATTGTCTGGGAAGACAATTTCCCTGGAAATTAACATGCAAATCTGGAATTCAGGGGAATGGGAAAGGTTGTGATTTCCAAATGTATTTCCAAAGCACACTTATTAGTAGATGAAGAGAAGGAGCCATTTCAGAGTGATGTTTCAAGGGGCAATGAAAGCTACAATCCAAGAAAATCAGGCTGTGTCTGTCCTGGTAAGCTCCATGTGCTCCTAGGAATAGCACTGGTTGTTGCTAACCTCATGTAACAGGCTCTGGAATAAATTTGTTCCCTATTAACTGGAGCTCTCTATCTCTTGTGTGTCTTTCTGGTAATGATATTGATATTTCCTAATGCTGCTCATTACAGTTCCCAGCTTTGGCTGCCTGGGAGTGTGTCTGAGCCTGTGTTTCAGTGAGGATTTCTCATGCTGTGTGTCTACCTCACTTCTTTTCTCTTCTTCCAGCAAGATCTGTGCAGGATTTTTGCACCAAGAAACAGAACAGAAGGTTTAGGCAATGTTAGCAAATCCTCTGTGATGGCAAATACAAAATGAAATTCCACTAGATCACATCTATCTTGTGAGATACTCAGGCCCTTATGGATTAAAGTCCAGTACAAATCAAGTGCCTTGGACTATTGTTCAAAACAATAAAAATGAACAATCATTCAGAAGGAGCATTTGATCTAAAATATACAGAATGTATGCTAATAAATATATGTGATGTGTATTTCTAATATCCTTTTCAATCCCGTTTTTGGTACTGGCTTCATTCCAGGCAGAAAGGACACAATCACTTCCCAGAGAGTCCCATTCCTCTGGGAATGGCTTTTCCATTCTCCACACAGCTGAAATATTTGTAACATTTTTTGGAAAAGTCTCTCCTTACTCAGAACTTTGTTTCTCTTTCTGCCCTCAGAGAAATAATAATAATGAAAAGTTCAGCTCAATCCATCTTCCCATTGCCACGGTTACAGAAAATTCAGGTTTTCATTAAAACCCAAATATTTCTCAATAGTTGTCACCTCAAAAGACCAACTCTGCAAAGCATTGAAACGCTTAATTGTCATTGATTTTTAGCATTAGTTAGATAATTTTTTCTTTTGGATCTAGGCATGAGTGTTTGAGAAAGGGTCACCTCTGAGTTCACAGCAGCAGAATCCTGCCTGATGTTCCCTGGGAGAAGCCATAAGTTAAAAAGATAGGATGTGTGGGAAGGTCAGCCCTGCTCACAGCACATCCCTGGAAGTGCTGCTGCAGTGGAAAGGGACTGGGAACCCAGGAGAGCAGAAGGATGGAATCACTGTCTGCTGGAATTATCTGAAGGAGCTGGTAAAGGAACTGGGCTGAGGGGGGACAGCGCTTTGTGCCACATGGAGAGAAAGCAGGCATGACCCTGGTACCTGCTGGGTTGCTCCAGAAACCACCCCCAGCACTCCAGCTGCTCCAGAAAGGAGCAGGAATGTGGTGGAAATGTGGTTGAGATGGTCAGAGTCAGGTCCCTGCAAGGGTCTGGGTTTGGCCATGGGTTCTGATGGCCAGGGATGGATTCAGAGTTCTGGACCCTGCTTCTCCACCTGCTGCCCTGGGATTTTTGAGCCAGGAAAAGGAGGGGGTTCAGGCTTTAAGAAGGACATATATATTTTCTATTTCCTTCTTACCCAAAACTAAAAATAAAGGAGAAAAAATTGGGGGGAGGGGGAAAGGTTGTACAGATTTTCTTTGGAAAAGTTCTTTTATTTTCTTTCCGGTTGTCAGCCCTTTGCAGCACATTTGGGTGATATTTTCCTACTTCCCTTGCAATACAAAGCCACAAATACACTTCCAAGTGCCAACTGAGATTCTCCTACAGTTTCCTGATTCCAGGAGCTGTGGCTGAAAAAAACTTCCAACACTCTAAACAACGCAATTCTTATTTGAAAAGTGAGGCCTGCTAAAGACACCAACAGAGCTGAAATGTGAATCTAGTCTACAAAGTATTTATAGAGAGAAAAAGGAATGAGAAAATAAAGCTGAATTCCGAATGCTTTCAAAAAAAGGTGCAGTTAGCACTTGGATTACTTCCAAGGAAAATAACAAAGAAATAACTTGTATTTGAGATTTAAAAAAAAAAAAAAAATTAAATCTCTGTGATGAATGTTGTACCTGGGCTCTGAGAGGGCCACCACCAGGCCTGTGTAGCAGAGAATCCTCACACTGGGGGTGGTGGAGATCACACAGCTCTGGAGACACAGCCCAGGGAGATGGATTTCAGTCTCATGCAGCAGACGACTCCTGGCATCCTTTTCTTGTGAAATTTAACAATTTTCCTGATTATGGTGATCAGCCACCTCTTTTTGCTGAAAATGGTGCTGCAGTGTGGCAGGATGTACCAGCCCAGCTGAATCATTGTGCACTTCCAGCTCTCTCTAAATACAGAATAATCTCCAGCACACGTTGGTTAAAAATTCAAGGACAGATGAATAATGAATATCAATGGACTCCTGTATTAAAATTCAATGGTTGCAAAGAAAAACAGAAACAGGACATTTTCCAGGATCCTGCAGGACGATTCCAAGCACTGTTACTCCTCCCTAGAACAGACTCACTTCCCCCAGTCATCAGGGATTTCCCTAAGCACTCCTCAAACATGAGAGAATGCAACCCCTGAGCAGGGAAAGGTGCAGAGTGCTGGGGCAAAGCCGCCTTTTCCTCAGGAACTTCTGACTGGAATGTGAAAGGAGGAACTTCTAGGGAATTACACATTTACAAGCTAGAAGTGATCATTCAGGAGTAAAACAGGGCAGCAAATGGCAGCCCCTGCTCTCCTCTTCTAGACCATAGAGCCTTGAGAAAGTAATTTAATCTTGATTTCAAGACTTCCCACAGGAACAGGCTGTGAGGCCAGGAGGGATCAGCTGGTACTGGCTCTGAAAATCAGTGCTCCAGTTTAAACAGGAATTAATTAAAGGAATTCCTTTTTCATGGGAAAATGCCCATGGGTCCACCCAACAGTGTGAATTTCCAGATAACTTGAGAAAATTTTTGCTGGCCTCAATAATTTCCTGAGGCTCTCCCTGGGGTAGTTGGAGGTTCACAGGAGTCTCCTGGAAACATGGACATCTCTATATACAAATATAACAATACAAGCAATAAGAAGCTTTCTAAGCAGACTTTCTAAGCACTAAGGGGGTTCTCATCCCCAGCAGTGAGAGGGAAAGAGTCAAAAGTTGGGATTAAACATCATAAAATGCTAAACCAGAGTCACAGTGACTCTGGCTTGTTATGCAAAAGTACGAGTCAGGAGTGTGACAGGAGACAGTTTAATTCCCTTCTCAGTTCCTCTCTGCTGCCTGGCAGAGTGGTGTGGAGCCAGGTATTCCAGCAGCACAGAATGCTTGGAGAATCACATTTTCCCATTTACTCCCTTCTCCTCCTCCTCCTCCGTGCCTAAGCCTGATTCTAGCTGCCACTCCAGGCGTTCCCACATTCCGCTGTGGATCCTGGGGAGCTGGAATGTGTTGTGACTCCATTTGCTGTTGAGGAGGGAGTGGATCCCTCCTCAGGAAAGGCAGCAGCTGACTGAGGCTGATATGAATGACAATGCCTAAATCTCCTGTTTACAACAGATAGGTCCTTCCTTGTCTTCCCTTTTTTTATGGATGCTGTTGGCTGTAGTCACACGGGTGTGTGGAAGCCATGACTGCACGCAGGGGTCGGTGGGACACAGGGTATTATTTGTGCTTGGATACAGTCTGGATGCAGGATATTCCACTTTCTCCTTGGCTTTTCACTTCCCTGCACCTTCCTGACACTGTGCCAGCAGTGCCTGTGGCTTACAGGTAAGGGATAGAATTCCTGCACATGGAGAAGATTTCTTCATAGGAATTTATTTTTCATGAAAATGGTTGTAAAGCATTGGCACAGTCTGCCAGGGCAGGGGTGGGGTCACCATGATTGGAAGCGTCAAAAAAATGTGTGGATGTGGCACCTGGGGACGTGATTTAGTGGTGAATATGATGGTGGTGCTGGGTGATCGTTGAACTCGATGATCTTAAAGGTGTTTTCCAACCTTAAGGACTCCGACTATAAGGTCAGGTCCCAAGAACCTCACCACGTATTTGAAAGGTCCCAGTTTGGGTTTTGATGAATGAATTCAGAGGGATATTATCCTGTCAGTTTATCCCTTGGAGATTTCCACCCCTATGGCAAGGGAAGCTAATCTTTGGAGGCAGACACTGAACCCCACAAGTTCAGCTCAGTGTTAAGGGTGTTTTTCTTCAATGTTCTGGATTAGGCAGCTCAGCTGTGAAGTGGGAGGCAGAATTATGAATGGATTTAGTCCAGCAGGAGATGGAAGTGGGTGCCTGGGGAGGTGATGTTTGCAAAGATTCAACTGGAGATGGACTCCACAGCCTCTTGGGGACAGTTGTTCTGCTCAGGGTGAAGTCAGTGAGTTTCTGTATTATTTCCCCTTTTTTTCCTTTTGGTTTTGCCCAGTGTGGTGAAAGGAAAAGGCACCACACTAAAGGTTTGGCTTGGCTGAAGTCCTCAGGTAGTTGTGAGCTCTGGCAGCACTCTCATGGTATGTCCCCAGCTGTGTCAGCTTCCTGGGCTACCCAATTCCCAGACTGTTGTGTCCTTGGGGCACCTGGACCCAGGGATTCAAAGATGAAGCTCGGGAGAGACAGGGCAGCCCTTGCAACATTTAACAAAGGCTGCAGCAACACAAGAGCCCTCTCACCTCACAAGAGGGACTCAGAGCTGAGCTGTGTCAGGAGTGAGGGATGTGAGGGACCAACAGGGCCCCATGAGGATGGAAGGAAAATCAGGATTCTGAGCCCCATTGACTCCTCAGTGACTCCTGCAGCATCCTCTCCACACCCACAGGCTGATACAGAAACCCAAGGGGCAAAAGCCCTGCTTGAACTCAGCAAGAAATTGTTTTGCCAGCAAAATCTTTTCAAGTTGACTGTGGCTGCCAATGAAAAGTTGGATTTTGAGGGGAAAAAGGGGGAAAATGAAGTGATTCAGCAATTCCCACACATGGAACCAGGGAGTGACTGGATGTGCTGCAGCCCCATCCAGCTGCCTCTCTGAGCAATCCAGCTCCAGCCTGGTTGGAATGCAGGAGGCGTTTCTGCAGCCAGGTTAAATTAGGAGCTGGTGATGACAGCAGACATTGTGGAAATGTCAGAATTAGCATGTGCTGAATGGCCCCAGCTTGGTCCAGGGACTCAGGAAAGCAAGGAAAAGGAAGGCTGAGGAAGGGAGAAGGACTCTCATCTGGCTCTGCAGAGCTGTCAGTGCACCACATGGACAGTTCCTGCCAGAGCTGGTGCTTTTCCAGGGGTTGGAACATCAGAAAGACCAAAGGTCAGCTCACTGAGGCTGTGTCCCCCTTCCCAAGGAAGTGGTGGGGAGCAATGTGTCCTCAGCCAAGGGTAGGTTTGATCTTAAGGAAAAAATTCCCCACATTAATTTCCAGAGCTCCTGGATCCCCCAAGGCAGGAAAGGCTCCTTTGTGCTCAGTCTCACTGTTTCCCACCAGCTGATGACTTCCCATTTTCATTTTCCCAATCCCCTGTTGTGTTTAGAACAAAATGAACAAAACAATCCCAAATGGAACAGAGGAGGTATTTGTAAACTTCAGAGCTGCTCACTGAGTCCTTACAAACCTCCGAGGGGAAGTGATTGTTTGTACCAAATCCTGTTCTGTAGGGACTTTGTGGAATTGTTCCAGCCCAGCTCTGTGGCTGAGGAAATGAGGAATGAACTTGGATGGATGCACAGCTTTTCCGGTGGGATCACAACTTTGCACCTCCTTGGATCTGAGTGTCCTCAGCATGGCAGGAATGTTTGGAAGTTGTTCCTTGGTTGACTGAGACAAGGAAGAAGAGAAGTGCAGCTGTGCTTCCTTTCTTGAGTTCTCCCTCACTCAGAAATGCTTCTGGAAAAGGAATCACAGAGCCACAGAATCTCAAAGGTTGGAAAAGACCTCTAAGATCTAACCTTTGACTGAGCCCCACTAAACCACATCACCCAGTGCCACTTCTACTCATTTTCTGAACACTTCCAGGCATGGTGACTCCACCACTTCCCTGGGCAGCCCCTTCCAAAGCCTGACCACTCTTTCAGTGAAGAGTTTTTTGCTATTATCCTACCTGAACCTCGCCTGGTGCAACCAGAGCTCCCCTGGAGCTGTTTCTCTGCTGACTTGACAAGGGCACCAGCACAGGGTCATTCACAGCATCTCAGGGAGCTGTGGAGCACCAGCATGGAACCCAACCTATCCTGCAGACCCTGGTTCTGTTCTGTGCAGAGGGCAGGTCCCACAGATCCCTCCATCGCTCTGAGATCATTTCGTTAACACTGGAAATACAAAGGGAGACAAAGCCCTCTTCCTAAACCAGTGACAAGTCTGGCTCACGAGAACTGCAGTGATTATCTGCAAAAAAAGCAGAGGCCACCATGTGCAGATGCATTTATTGCTTTAATTCCCTGATGAATTGGTGTGTTTGTTACCTGGTGTCACAGGCACATGCTCAGCACAAGAAACCAGATTATCCCTGCGGGAGAGAGACCAGCAGGCTCGGAGCCAGTTCTGACTCATGTCCCAAACACAACTGCCTTGGTGGTTTTGGGCTCTCCCACCTCTTTTTAAGGTGTTGGGCCACAGGAACTGCAGAGGGAACATTTTTTCCATTTATCAGGAGGAGATACTCAGCTCAGCCAATGTGAATCCAAGGCTGAAGCAGAAGAGCGACAAGCAGGAGATGAAGTTAATTTGCCTGATGGAACTAAAGGGATGAAAGGGCCCTTTTTTCCCTGTTCCTTTCCACTCCTCTCCTGGAATCTGGATTAACACCATTAATTTCTTCCTACAGCTCCATTTGCTGCATGCAGCTAAAACAGGAGTGGAGTTCTCCTTCTCCATGGCTCACTAGGGAGGGGCTGGGATATTAATTCCTTGCATGGTGCAAATTTGGAGCCTTGCTGGAGGCTGGGCTTCTTGGGAGCCCAGCATGAGGATCTGCTCCTTGCTATTATTAGGGAAATCACCAAGCATTCCTTAATAAGATTTTTTTAACAAACTAATCAGCAATATTGGATTTTCAAGGATTTCAGAGGGAATTCTTGTTAATTGAGGTGTTTTTTTTCCATTAGCAGCTCCCAGCAAGAGCCTTGCACACAGGTGGAAGAGCATCACATATCTTATAAAATCAATAGTGCAGCCAAATAAAAAAAAAAAATTAAAAAAAATTAAAAAAAAAAAAAAAACAAAAAAAACAAAAAAAAACACAATTAGTGTGGCTGATTCAGATTAGAATTGCAAATTCTAAATGGATCCAGATGTCAGGGCCAGGCAAGGCTGGAGGAGTCTGGTGTGCTTAAATTCAGGGAAAAGATTGGCACAGTCCATGCAGTGATGTTAATTCCCACTCCCTTCCCCCAGCAAAGCAGCTCCATGTTCCCTGGAATTGTCACTCATTGTCCCAGATTTCAGGAGGGTTTAATGACAGCCCAATGCTGATCAAACACTTCTCTCTCCCACAGATGAAGGGAACGGTCAAGTGTGGGTTTGTGTCCTTCATGGGGCCCAATAAAATAGTGATTTCCAACTGAAAATCCAGTCCGTGTGTTTGTACCCCGCTCTGAGCTCCAGTGGAGCTATCCTGCCTCCCTTTGGTGGGATAAGATCAGACGATCAGAAGTGATTCTTCAGGAGGACAGGGGCTGGGGGATGGGATTCCTGCAGGGGCAAAGGGTGACAGTAGAGCAGAACCGAGTCTGGTGAGTCTGTGGGAACTCTTTGGCTACAAGTTCTTCTATGCCTGGTCAGGAAATGCAGGTGCATTTGGAGCATAAATTCAAGAAATTCAGAAAATAAATTCAGACATTATTTACTGTGGAAAGAATCACTGGGCACAGGGAGGAGCAGTGAGAGAAGTCTGAGTGGTGCAGAGGAGCACAAGAGGCAGGAAGAGGAACCTGCTTTGGCTTTGAGCAGTCACACAGGGAGCATGCTCATGCTCCAAGGATCTTGCTGGCCTGAGAATCCCCCTTGCAGAGAATAGGGAGTCCTGGAGTGGTTTGACTGGGAAGGGACCTCAAAGTCCATCCAGTGCCACCCCTGCCATGGCAGGGACACCTTCCACTGTCCCAGGCTGCTCCAAGCCCCAGTGTCCAGCCTGACCTTGGACACTGCCAGGGATCCAGGGGCAGCCACAGCTGCTCCGGGCACCCTGTGCCAGGGCCTGCCCACCCTCACAGGGAGGAATTCCTCCCCAAAATCACATCTAACCCTGCCCTGCTTCAGGCTAAGGCCATTCCCCCTTGTCCTATCACTACATGCCAGAGACATCCTTGTAATCTGATTTCCTGTTTCTCTCATAAATTCCTTTTACAAAATGCATCCTAAACAATTATTTTTGACCAGCCAATCTGAGACATTGCCTGAACCAGACAAGAAGATCTTTTCTATTGTGCAGCTGCCTTGGAAAATCTTTTAACACAAAGCTGCACATCAGAAAATTCTCACAATAATCATTGCTAAGAATGTACCAATGTTCCTGGGGCTGTGCCCTGGACCAGCAAAAGAAATGATCCAGTATTACAGCAAATAGCTGCTCCTGCATCTGAGCTTGTGCTGTTTGCTCTGGGAATTTCTGATCTCCCCAGAGAGGGGGCTGTGCAGGGGTAACTCTTTGGTGAGAGGAAGAGGGAATCAGTCACACACACAGAGTGACTGCAGGCCACGCTCCCCTGGCTTGTACAGATGTGTTGAGCATGACCAAGATTCCATTGCTCTGAATTCCGAGGCTTTGGGACATTCCTCTTTCAAAAATCTTCCTTTGCATCACATATTTACCAGAGACTTCTGGCACTCGGGGCTTCAGACTGCTATAGTCAGATCTATTCCCTCCATGCCTTGGGCTTTATGCAAATGCTGCAAAAGAAGAAGGAAAATTTCCATAAATGCAGACTCACATACTGTTTCCATTCTTTTCACACATGCTGATTTTCAGCTTTTTGCTACTGGATTTAATTGCATTCCCAAGCTGCCTCCCCTCTTCCCTTCTCAGTAAAGTAAAACAAAACACCTGGGCTCTTGCCCTTGTGTTATCCCTTATTTTCTTTTTTTGTTAGCACAGCACACAGAAAAGAAACTTCAAAAAGTGTATTGTTGAGTCTTTATTTCCAGCTTGCCATGGAACACAAACCAGCTGATGGAGCTGGCTCAGGTTATAAGAGTTTTTCTGCCTCTCTTTGTTTAAATAGGAATGGCTGAGGTGCTACAAAATGTACTCAAAGAAATGGTTCTGGGGGCTTCAAAAGAACTGAAAGCATCCTTTTCCTTCTTTCTTTTTTTCCCTACTACAAATTTCTTCATTGCAGCTTTTTCCTTCAACCTTGAGCGAGTGTTAAGTGTGGGGGAACAGCACTTGGATCTGACCCAGATTTGGTCTTCAGCTCTTCTTCATAACAGGCCTCTATTGTACCATTCCTGGGCAAATTTCCTGGATTTTCCTGCTTAGGCTGGAGATGAGGGAAAGGTTCTTCCCCCAGAGGGTGCTGGCACTGCCCAGGCTCCCCAGGGAATGGTCCCAGCCCCGAGGCTGCCAGAGCTCCAGGAGTGTTTGGACAGCGCTGCCAGGGATGCCCAGGGTGGAAGTGTTGGGGTGGGACAGGATGATCCTGGGGGTCCCTTCCAGCTCAGGATATTCCAGGATTCCAGAGCTGTGTGTGCAGGGAGGAGAGGATTGGATACCTCACTGTGATTGTGAATTTGGCTGGTGTTACTCCATTAGCTAAGGAATGTTAAAACAATTAAAACTCCAACCTGCTGATGCCAGCAGAACTCTCAGAAGGAATGGGGCTCTTCTGCCAACACCCCACTGCTGGCAGCTCAGCTCATGGCACTTGGGGACACTTTTTATTGAAGCTGGTAAGTGCTACACACCAGGTCTGGTGGGGCAGTTGTGCCAGAGAGGATCTCTGCCATTCCAGCCTGTTCCCCAGCCATTCCCTGCTTCCTAAGGCTCTTCTGGTCTCACAGGCTCACAGCTGATCCCCAGGAATGGATTATCCCCCTTGAGCCCAATGTGCTCCGGGCTGTGGAGAATTTGGCCTCTGGTTTCCTCTGCAGCTTCTGGAGCAGCACAAGGCAGAAGAGTTTGGATTTCAGCCTCTACAAATCTATCCCAGAAGTGGTGTCGGCCCAAAGCAGCACATTCATGTCAGAGGAAACCTGTGTGTGCCCCAAAACGTGTTTTTTCCAGGCTGTGGAGGGACTCCCTAGAGGTGCACCCATATCGGACTGAATGGAAAGGGCCAAAGCTCTGTTTGGCTTCTGCCTGACCTTGGTGTTGGCAAATACCTGGAGGCAGCATTCCCAGGAGTGGCCAGCACTGCTTGCAGCTCTGGGAAAGGACTCCTTTGTGTTTCCTGGGAATTCAGAACTCCTGCTACCAGCTTCAGTCCTTCCTATTCCAGCTGCAAGAGGCAGTGACAAACTCCAGTCTGTTTTCCCTGAGGAGCCCAAGAAGAGACTTTCTCCACACTTCAACTCCCCCTTGTCCTGTCCCTCCATCCCTTGTCCAAAGAAGCCCCTCTTCAGCTCTCTTGGAGCCCATTTAGGCACTGAAACGCTCTAAGGTCTCCCAGAGCTCTCCCAGCTGACCATCCCCATGTGCTGGTGTTTCTCCTCCTGGGCAGTTTATCAACCCTTTGTGAACCCTCTTGTTGCTGAGTGAAAGTGCAGCTCCAGGCTGGGTCTGGTCTTGGAGTTGTAAAATGCCTCTCAAAGGCTAAAAATGCTTTTTTAGCCACTGTAAAACTGCTGTGGGCTGAAAGAGATCCTCAGCCTTACCTGGCTCCTGGGAGGTGTTCCTGTTATCCTTACATGAGGATTTTTCAGCTAATTGGCATCACCGTGTGGACATATGCTGTTGCTCAGTAGCATTTCCTGCCACCAAATAACCTCTCCTGAAAAATGTGATTCTCATTTCTCTCCAACTTCACAAGGGACAGTTCCCTCACTGCAAGGGCTTGGTCTGTTTAAATGCTGGGATCCTCCAGGGAGTGTCCAAGGCTTCTGAGCAGGAGCCAATCTGCAGCTCTGTGGAGAAGCCTGTATTGAAGCAGATGGAGAGGCCCTGTGGGAACAAGGTGTCAGTGTTTGGAGCCCACTTTGGCTTTGTGTCTTTCCCTACAGCTCTCCCACAGAGCTAGTGAGAATTGTAATGAACTTTGGCCAGACTTACTGATTTGTGGAATAAGGACATTACAATTAAAAATTGTAAAGCAGGTATGTTTTATTCCAGCAGGGCTGCATGGGCGATATTTCCACCAAAGACATGCATACCTGGTGAGGCAGATTTCAGGTTTAAATACACATTGATCCCCCAAGCCCACACCTCCCTGCCCACCCATTCCCAGTCCAGAGTCTTCGATGGTGCCACGCCTGCTGGTGGTGATGGCTCTGATGAAGTAACATCATCTTTCTCGATGTTCACTGCTTGACCCTTTCTTCTGGGCATGCGCAGCGGAGGTTTGGCTTTCTCTCAGGTCAGTTTGTCCTGGCCAAAATCAGGAGCCTGGTTCTTGCTGGCTCCTTAAGAAAAAGGTTCTGCTTTAGGGGTTTTGACAATACCTGAGTCTTGCTTTACTGAGTTTTCTTATCTTTATGGCCTTTACTTAATAACTAAATTCTTATGTGTTCTGTTACAAGTTATCTCTACCTACCTAGCAAGTTACATTCCTGTTACAAACTGTGTTCTGTTTTGGAAATTTGCTAAATAAGCTATATATATTTCTGTTTTCCTCCACCCACCTAAGTACATTATATGCTTCTAAAACTCTGAATTTTCATATACATATGTTTCCCATATCACTACTTTCTAATATCTTTAATTTATCAGTCTGGTGTAGTGGCCAGGACTCCATAGGGCACCTGAGATGTGTTCAGATCAGAAGCGTTTGAATATTTCAATGTGCTGGTTTCTCTGTTCCCAGTGAGCTGGGCAGTCCTGCTGGACACTTGGTGCTGCAGAATGCAGGACAGCTTTAAGGTAAAGCCTTTAAGGACTGGGAGCAGGCTGGCTGGAAAAAGCAGGAGCAAGCTCTGGGCAGGAGCTCTGTGGATGTGAAGCTTCTAGACCGAACATGAACACCTGGAAAACTCCAGAAAAAAAAGGTCACACACCATAACTGGTACAAAATTACAGTAAACAAGTGGAAAGGAGCCTGGGTATCCCACTGCAGCCTGCCATGGAGCTGTGCCCTGGATACACAGGGCTCTGCAAGAAAACAAGCTCCCTCTCACCTGAGCTGTTTGCAGTCTCACAGCTGGAGAAACTGAGAAGCTCTGGGGCCACATTGTCCCTCTGTCTCTCCCAGGATTCAGGGTCCTTGGATTCTCTTGCTTGAGGAACCGTGGCTGTTTAGCAGGCAAATTGCCTCATGGACATTTTCTACCCCATTTTCTCTAACACCTGGCTCAAAGGCTGAGCTGATCTCCTGCATATTTAAAGTGCTCAGCAGTGATTTAAGAGGGCAGCAATTACTCCACACGTCCTTCTGAAGGCTAAATGGCTCAATAGGCTGTGTTTAAGGCTAATCCAAAGTGCATTATTCCATAGCAAGAGTAGTAAAGGCAGTTTTGAAAGCCAGCAGCTGCAAGAGGTGCCTCAGGAGCAGTTCAAGCTCAGGCTGTCTCAGTCATTTGGCCTGTGGCTATTCTAAGGGCTTGGAGCTGGCAGGGATGGCTGGATTATTAGAGAGTATTCAGTGTGTGGAGGGGAAAGTGAGGGACCAGTCCTGGTGTGGAGCTTTTCTGGGGCAAACCTGTCCCCAGGTGTCATTTGCACTGTCAGGGGATTGTGCTTCCCTAATTCCTGCCACACCTGGGCAATCCCACAGGAGAACCACTGTGGGCTCAGGGAATTGCCATTCCAAAAGGCAATTATGTTAAAGCTTTAGGAGAGGCCTCCAAACAGCACAGCTGCTCTGGCAAATCCACTCAGGCGATGAAAGAACATTTGAAGTCTGACAACTTCATTTTCCTCTACAAACACAAGTACCAGAGGAAAATACCAGCTGGGCAAGCTGGATAACTGAGGAGTGGGAAGGGTTTTTGAAAGGACAGCAGTGTCTGGAGACTGAAGCACTGTTAGTTCTGGTGATTTATTTGTAGTGTGTGTCTGTACAAAATTTCTGTTAAGCTTTGATAAATGATTTGGGATTCCAAGGCCTGAGGCCTCTGGGGAATGAGTTACAAACTGCTGAAATCCTGATCTCCCTTTTCTCCAGTGGCCAGTGGAGAGATCCAGCTGTTTCCAACATGGGACCCAAACTGTCCATGTTCAGAGAAGGGCTTTAAGCCCTCCTGAGATGGCAACAGCAATAAATTATGGTCGTGAGCTCCACATTCCTTCTGGTAGAGTAAGAACCCGACAGATCTCTCTAAAGTGCATCCAAGGGAGTATTTCTTTAAATTTGCAGATAAAGGAAAAACAAATTTAGTGGTATGGCTTTAATCAGCTGAGTGAATAATGCACTCAGGGTGGAAGTTTTATCTGGGAAGGGAATAAGCTGATGTTCAGCTGGGAATCTTTAGGAGTTCTGTGGAAACAGCACCATCTTGTACATGGGTTTGGTGCCCACTTTGGAAATAACTCCATTATAACCATGATTCTCAATTTTCGGAAATCTTCCTTCCCAAAGTCCTGCTGTGGTTATAGAGAAATTCCTCTAGGCACAGGCCTTTAGCTCACACTCTGCAGGTGAGCACAAGCCCAGCTGACCAAATGACCACTGGTTCCTGCTTTCACCCTGTACCCTCCCAGCAGTTCACATTCCAGAGCTGTTACATTTACCAGGATTCATGTGACCCTTGGATAAACCCCAAATCCTCGTGCTGGCATCTCTTCCTTACTCCTGCACATCATGCAGGGTTGAGGGTTCTGGAATCTCCCTGTGGAGTGTTGAGGCCCAAGGCAGGTTAATCCCCCTCTCACACCCATTTCAGAAACACCAAGCTCTGAACAATAAGACTGTGGTGGAACTACTCCTTCAAAAGTTTTTCTTCTTGGAAAAGGGGAAAGCTGCAGGGACCACAGAGTGGAAAAACAGTGTCTTGGACAGATGGCTCCTCAGTGAGTTTTGCAGTGGGCCTAGAGTGAAAATGGAGGCACAAGGTAACTTCACTAATAGGAGCAGAAATGTTTTTAGTGAAGCTTACCTCTTCCAAGATAGCACCTGAGGAGGCTGGAGGTGGCCCAAAGCAGCATGCACAGCCCCAGCTCTGCTCTGGTGGTCTTGGGAATATTCCCATCTCCTGCTGCTTTGCATGTGGATCACTCTGCTTTCCCTTCCCATTTTACCTTAAGTGTGCTGTAGGATCCTCACGGTTCAGGGTCAGATGGAGCAGAGCCAACACTTCTTTCCTCACTCTGCCTGCTCTAATTACTCTGCTAATTACTAGTTGCTCATCATCAGCCCATTGCTCCTCTCCAATTCCTTTGAAGACCTGTCTCCATGTGCCAGGCACATCACCTGGGGAGCAGCAGCAAAAGCTCTGGAGGTGGAATTTCTCTTCCTGGGGCTGGAAATACTTGGGTCACTTCTCGAGAGTATTTTCCAGAGCTATTTTTGACATCTGGGGTTTCTATTTTGGACATCTCGGTTACTACTAACTTTTTTTTTTTTTTTACAAACTGGGCTCCCCTGCCAAAGCCCAAGAGTCCAAGACATGTTTGGAGAAGACTCTCAGGCACAGAGTAAGATTATTGGGGGAGAACTGTGCAGGGCCAGGAGCTGGACTTGGTGATCCTTTTGAGCCCATTCCAGCTCAGGATATTCCATGATTCTGTGCTCATGATCCCAGGGAAATCAGTGCTGTTCTGGCTATAATCAGGATAACAGAGGAAATTCCCCTTTGTGGGTCTGCAATAGGTGCTAAGCCTGGATTTGCCTGGTCCTTCCGAGTTAACTCCAGGCTCCAAAGAGGTCTCTGGATATTTAAATGTGATCTATGAGAATTCCAGCTGAAACAATAATTCCTAATTCTTGGTGACCAGGCCTGGAATCCTCCCCTGTGAGGGTGGGCAGTCCCTGGCACAGGGTGTCCAGAGCAGCTGTGGCTTCCCCTGGATCCCTGGCAGTGTCCAAGGCCAGGCTGGACATTGGGGCTTGGAGCAGCCTGGGACAGTGGAAGGTGTCCCTGCCATGGCAGGGGTGGCACTGGATGGGCTTTAATGTCCCTTCCAAGGCAAACCATTCCATGATTCTAAGTTTGGAAATGTCCAAGAACACCCCAGAGCCACAAGGGGAGGACAGAGCCCGGCTGATCCGAGGCAGGCGATCACCAGGGTTCCAGAAGAGAGAAAAAGCAGAGTTCTTTCTCCATTGTGCTCCCTCCAAAGCCATCTGTGTTTGCAGCCCTTCTCAGGACGTGCTCGGGAGGGAACCATCTGTGTTTTCCCTGGGATAGACAGCTTGTGGGGAAATAGACAGGTTGTTAACGAGACAGGCAGATGGCAAATCCAGCCGATGTCGTGATGACTTCACTCCAAAGGGATAATCAATAATCAGGCAATTAGGCTTGGCTTGGATCAGGAGACTGAAGACATTCAAGAAGATGTGTTTTCCAAGCCTCCTTTGGAGATTCAGGGCTGGAGCTTCTGCAGCAGCAGAGTTTTACAAGAACCTCCTGCAGATCATTGAACACAAACCCTTAATCACAGCTGATTGTTCACAGAGCAGCTGATTGGCAGTACGAGAATATTTTATGGACTATAACTTTATTTTGTTTCAAAGTGAGTGTCTCATCTTCCTCCATGATTTCTATCCTCTTATTTTCTTCCCTTTTTTTTTTGTTTTGTTTTGTTTTTGATTTTGCTTTTGTTTTTTGGTGTGTGTGTGTGTGTAGTTTCTTTTTTGTTTGTTTTAATTTTCAGAGTTCTTTGGGGGAAATTATTTAAATCTTATTTACTTAAATTAAAATTTATGACTTCACAAGATAATTTGAAGATAAGAGTCAAAAGCTTGTAGGAAAAAGAAAAATCTTATCCTAGACATAAAATACTTCTCTGGTAGATTTTATATGTGGGTTTCAAAGAGTTTAAAATGACTGAAAATGTTTTGGTGTGCTAACTTTCATTTTACTGAAGTGAGTTCCTTGAAACAAATATGGGTTCAGTCTAACCAAATAGTTCATTAGTCTAGGAGTCTAATTAGCTTCCTGCACAGCACAGAAAAAAAGATGCGAAGGGAAAGTTGAAAGTGTTAAAATGTGGATGTTTTTTATTGGCCAGGCCTGATTGTTCCTTTTTGAAGTCAGTGTTCGAATTTTTTTTTTTTTTTTTTTTTGCTACATGAAATAGAGTTGAATATGAAATGCAGCCCTTCTAAATTAAATATTTACATTAAATATTTACACTGAAGCAGACCAGCACAAAAAGGAAAACTTAGACTGTAAGTATTGATGGATTGGGAGCATCTTCTCTCCCCACTAAAATCCCCAAACAAACCCCAAAACAAAACACCTTTTGTAAAATGAGTTGTTAAAAGCCTTAGGAATTGGACCCATCCATGCAAAGTGAAGAGGAAGAGGAGCCAGTGCTGGAAGACTTGGAGATTCCAAATGTTTCATTTGCTGGAGTTCTCAGCCTGCCAGCAGAGTGAGGAGACCAAGCATGAGGAATTTAAACCAGACAAATTCAGATTGCAAGTAAAACATAAATGTTTAACAGAGGTTAACCCAGCTCTGGAACAATTCACAGTAGGCACTGTTGGATTCTCAAGCTCTAGCAATATTTTAGTAAAAAAAAAAAATCACTTTTCTCTTTCCCCCAGAAAGATATTTTCCAGTTGAGATACAGAGTAACTCAAACACAACCAGCGACTTGGATTATGCAGAAAAGCAGATCTGTGTTCAATCCTTTTTGCCCTGAAATCTGACTTGTTTTGACAGACCTTGGACTATGTTTCCCTGACAGCTGTTACCTATTAGAGCTGGAATTGTTATTTCTCTCCTGCTCAGATTGGCTGCTTCTGCACTAAAACCACGTTTTCCATGAGCCATTTCAGGAAATCCCTTTTGGAGTTTATAATGCACTCAGTGCAATTTGGGACTTCAGGCCTGCAAGGGGAAAATGTCCAATTTGTGAAATTTGGGGCACCTGATTTTTGAAGAGTCTCCCAGAAGCAATAATTTCATGAAGAGAAGACAAATCATTGCCGGACTCATCCAGAATGTGACACTTTAATCAGACAAGCCTGAAATGTCCATTTTATGTGGATAAATGTGTCCACACAGATGTTGCTATTATACCTCAATGCTGGGACTAAACCAAATTGTCAGAGTCTGACCTTTTGACCAAGCAGATACTTCTTATTTTATATTTTCTAGCTCTAAACTAATTAATGTTTCACCTATATCAGCATGTTTGGCCATGGTCTCTGCACTTTGCCTCTAGACTGATGTGTTGAATGATGTCAGTCTGGTATTGATGAGTTCATGGAATCATGGAATGCCTTGGGCTGGAAGGGACCTTAAAGATCATCGAGTGCCACCCCTGCCATGGGCAGGGACACCTTCCACTGTCCCAGGGTACTCCAAGCCCTGCCCAGACTGGCCTTGGACACTGCCAGGGATCCAACCAAATATTCCCCCAAATTCAGCAGAGAAGATCCATAACTCCTTGCCTTGTTCTGGGATCAGGGAGTGTAATGTTGCACTAAATCGTTTATTTAGTTGTTGTTTTTGCACTGGGTGATTGAGAATTTGCACTGAATAACGTTTGTATTTCCCTCTATTATCACATGGTTTCCCCCTCACACACCTCTCTCCCCAATACCCCAGTGGGTGGTGGTCTCTCACAGTTTATCTCCTCCCCTCACCCCTCCCCCACCTGCACCCATTGGCTGTAATTCCTTCCTCCAGCCCCCTCCCCCAAAACTTAAAACCCCCTGTGTCCAGGGGGCATGTCCTCCTTTTTCCCTCTCTCCCTTCCTGCCTCCACATCATCACCTGGGCTGCCAGGTGGTGCCTCTGTGGGGAAATAAAGGGAAGGACAAAGAGCGCCTCCCATCTCTCTCTTTTGTCCTTGAAGTAGTGGAGCCTTAGGGGGCTTGGAGCTAGCCAGAAAGGACCCCCGAAAGGCCCATGCCTCTACTTCAAGGGAGCAGCTCCTCTGATCCCTCACCACCAGTGGGGGTTTGGCTCCATAACCACACATTCCACAGGAAGCAGATTTTGGTTAAGCACCCCTGGCCACCTTGAACATGCCCCTGCCAGAGTTCAGCTCCAACTCACTTTATGAGGAGCCTCCTAAAATCCATCCCCCTCTTGGTCCAGTTCCGGACACAGTGGGTGCACCATTGGCAGAGCTAACAATGGAGAATTTCCATCTGATTTGGGGATGCAAACTGTGCTCCTGGCTGGTCCATATTCCTCATGAATAAAGAGTTCCTCACTAGGAAAGGTACTGGAACAAACCCATCCCAGCTCCACAGGCAGAGCAGGTGTTGCTCTTCAGCCTCCTCAGCGATTCCAGAGCTTCACCCCAGACTGGTGGGGTCTGGGAGCTGGGAGCTCAGCAAAGCTGCACCACAAACTGCACAAAGGGCTGGGAACCCCAGCAGGAAGAGCCAGCGCAGGGCCCTGCAGCACTGCAGGCAAAGATGCTGATTTGGCTCCCAGGGATAAATGACAATCTCTTCTCATCAATGCAAACTCACTCTATTATGGGACAGCTTCTGCTTTTTACTAGAAATGTGTTTGGAAGGGAGGAGTGACTGTGCTTGGAAACTGAGATACTGAACAGTAAAATCTTTATTCCAGATGTTTCAGGTTTTAACTTGCATTTTTATTTCAAAAATTGTGAGTTTCATCTTTCCAAGTCCTTAAGGATGTGCTGAAACGGGGAAAAAATGTGCAAGTCTGTAAAAGAACAAGCCATGGAAAATATCTAAACTTTCCATTTAAAATTTTAAAATTGTATTTCTTTTTGGAGTACTGGAAAGTTCTGTTCTTGATTCAGTGATTTTCTATGCAAAAATTTCCAGTGATTTTTCTCCTCTATTTGCTGCATTAAGTTGGTATCTTTGTTGAAGCAGGGAAAGATAAAGGTGCTTTTTCTCAGACAGGATGTGAAGGGCTGTATTTTGTGGAATCTCAGACTAGTTTTGGTTGGAAAGGCCCTAAAAGCCCACCCAGTGCCACCCCTGCCATGGCAGGGACACCTTCCACTGTCCCAGGCTGCTCCAAACCCCATCCAACCTGGCCTTAGACACTGCCAGGGATCCAGGGGCAGCCACAGCTGCTCTGGGCACCCTGTGCCAGGGCCTGCCCACCCTCACAGGGAACAATTCCTGCCCAATATCCCATCCATTCCTGCCCTCCTTCATCTTAAGGCCACTCACTCTTGTCCTAACACAACACACTCTTATGAAAAGTCCCTCTCCAGGTCTATAGGAAATGTTTATGTTCCTATAAACTCATTCTGACATTGTTTAACTTTTTAGCATTTATATTGTGCTTTGTTCCTGTTTGTATTGGACATCCGGAAGAATTTCTTCACGGAAAGGGTGGCCAAACATTGGAACTGCCCAGAGAGGGGAGGAGTCCTCACCCCTGGAGGAGTCCAAGGAAGGCCTGGACGTGGCTCTCAGTTCTCTGGGCTGGGGACAAGCTGGAGACTGGTGACAAGCTGGAGACTGGTGACAGGCACTGGACTCAATGACGCCAGAGGGCTTTTCTTTAATGATTCTACAATTCTCTATTATTTTGTATTTCACTGTTTGTCAGTAGTGGACCTCAACAGATGCTGCTAGCAATGAATATCCAACAAAATTCTTTAAAAAGTCTCTAATGCTTTAGAGAAGTGCAGCAGTTCCTAAGTACTGATTGAAAATCTGGTATTTTCCACGTCCAGATATCCTGTTTATACTGGAAAGAGCTTGATTACAGCAAGCTGCAGACATTTTCCTCTAGAAAGAGATGAGACATTTCAATCAGTGCTGAACAGCAGAGGAACTTAATGATGTGAAAAAAATCCTAAAAGCCAGACTACATTAACTCTTATATGATAACACATTATCTGTGCTAGAGGGAGCAGAGTGTTCATGAAATAATGGGGAAATAATAAAACTAAGATACTCTGGACCAGAATTCCTTTTCTGAAACCAGGGAATATTTTTAGAAAGCTAGTATCTCACAGAATTCCTGTTTAATGAAGTATTGTATCACAGAAATAAATTGTCAGATGTTAATTTCTGCTGCAATAGGAATTCTGAACTCAAGAAGGCTCTTTTCAGGTTCTCCTGCCCAGTTTTCTAAGGAAATGAGGCTGCTGCACAGGTCTCCATCTGTGTTTGAACCCATGGGTCAAGTTCAAGGGAATTTGGGGAAGAATTAAGAGCTGTCAAAGAGGTCCTATGGATTTTTGGAAAATCAGAAGCCATATGAGCCATGCAAGAGATTCCATAAACCAGGAATGGATCAGACGCTGTGATGCCCCAGATGTCCACAGGTGTGAAGGTCACT
This sequence comes from Peucedramus taeniatus, assembly GCA_013400575.1. NCBI lineage: Eukaryota > Metazoa > Chordata > Aves > Passeriformes > Fringillidae > Peucedramus > Peucedramus taeniatus. Next base: position 271,747 of record WBNO01010661.1, read on the forward strand.
GCAGGAGCACTGGGTCAATGTGCCATGAACATAGCAACAATTCCTGAACCCACGGGAATTCCTGGAGCCTAGGCCTGAGTTTCTGACTGCAGACCCTGCAGCTGGCGGCATTAATGTGGATTACACCAACTCCTCAGGGAAGGATCTGCACCCTTGTAGTGGCACAGGGGGACAGGAGCTGCAATCCCTGCCCTGGGGACACGGGGGAGTGTTGGGACAGACCCACTCATGAAAAGCTCGTTGGTGCCTCACCCTTCCCAAAAGTAATTTTTGCACTCAGCCACTGGAGAAGCTCCTCATGCCCCAGCAGGGCTCTGAGGGTCATTTCCTGTGAATATCTGCGGCATCTGTGAGCAGGGCTGATGCTAATTCCAAGTGACATGATCGTCTTCTAGCCCAGGGCATTGTCAGCAGGGCCGAGTGCTCAGAGATGACAGCCCAGCTCCCTGAGCAGACTCTGAGCTGTCACAGCCACTCCTGACCCGTCAGGGCTCTGCTGAACTGTTCCAGGGAGAACAACAACAGCAGCCATGCTCGGGAAGGGAGAGCGCCTTGTGGAAACACTCCGAGGTGTGCAGGGGATGAGGGAGGGGATGGGGGAGGCTGGTCAGCCCAAACCAGGCTGGAGTGCTGGCTCAGGGCATGGAGCTAACTCACCTGGAGCCAGGGATGATGGTTACAGGATTGGAATGCTGCCTGGAAGTCCTGCTGAAGAAACTGTCCTGTCCTGCTCCAGCTGGGATAGGGTTCACTTATTGCTGGCAGCTCCTGCAATGCTGAGCTTTGTGATCACTGTGGGAACAGGGCTGGCAACACACGGGACTGAGCTGTGGCTGAGCAGGTCCAGGACAGCTGAACCAGACAGAGGGATATTCCAGACCCGGAAACGTCATGGACAGAATCTTAACTGTACATGGCCCCAGTTGTATACAAGATCTCGTGTCTTTGGGAAAGGAAATAGGGAAGATGCATCCCTGTGATGGGAGGTGTGGACTTTTCATCTTGGCTGGAGAAGGGGCCCGTGTACTTTGATCCCAGAATGGTTTGGGTTGGAAGGGACCTCAAAGCCCACCCAATGCCACCCTCTGCCATGGGCACCTCCCACTGTCCCAGGTTGCTCCATGGCCCATCCAGCCTGGCCTTTGATACTTCCAGGGATCCAGGGGCAGCCACAGCTTCTCTGGGCAGTCTGGGCCAGGGCCTGCCCACCCTCTGAGTAAAGAATTCCTTCCTAATCAGGGGCCGCTTTCCTTCTGGAGAACATTTCCACAATAAAAGGGCTGGATATGAAACTGAGCTTGTTCCCCTAAGCTTAAGATCATCCCTGGGAAAGCACAGAAGGATGTGAACTTCTCCCAGAGCTGGGATGTCGCCTACAGGGCTACACAAATGTCCAAAGAACCATGAGCAGGATATGGGGAGGGAGAGACATCTCTCAGGTGTGCCCTTTTATTGCAAAGGGAGCAGCTGTTCCCTGGTTGTTTCAGTGCCTCTTTTCCCAACACTTGGAACAATAGTGTTTGTATTGAGATATTGAATGATAAATATCTTTAATTTTCCATGGTCTAAGGGGGATTTGGGGTGACAATTTGGAGTCAATGCTGTGCAGTTAGTGCAGCTCAGGGGAAGAGCTGAGCTGTCACAGAGTGAGGGATCTGACACAGGCCCCCACTGCAGACAGCCCTGGTTGATCACAGAATCACAGAATCACAGAATTACAAGATTGGAAGAGACCTTCAAGATCATTGAGTCCAACCCATGCCCCAATACCTGAACTAAACCATGGCACCGAGTGCCACATCCAGTCTTTTTTTAAACACATCCAGGGATGGTGACTCTACCACCTCTCCAGGCAAACCATTCCAGTACTTTATCACTCTTTCTGTGAAAAACTTCTTCCTAATATCCAGCCTATATTTCCCCTGGCACAGCTTAAGACTGCGTCCTCTGGTTCTACCAGTTGCTGCCTCATGAAAGAGACTGACCCCCACCTGCCTACAACCACCTTTCAGGGAGTTGCAGAGAGTGATAAGGTCACCCCTGAATCTCCTTTTCTCCAGGCTAAACACCTCCAGCTCCCTCAGTCATTCCTCACAGGGCTTGTGTTCCAAGCCCCTCACCAGCCTCGTTGCCCCCTCTGGATGCGCTCGAGCATCTCAAGGTCCTTCCCAAACTGAGGGGCCAGAACTGGACACAGCACTCAAGGTGTGCCCTCACCAGTGCCGAGCACAGGGGAAGGATGACCTCCCTGCTCCTGCTGGCCACACTATTCCTGATACAGGCCAGGAGACATTGGCCTTCTTGGCCACCAGGGCACACCGCTGGCTCATGTTCAGTTGGCTGTCGAGCAGTACCCCCAGGTCCCTTTCTGCCTGGGCACTGTCCAGCCACACCGTCCCCAGGCTATAGCACTGCAGGGGGTTATTGTGGCCGAAATGCAGGACTCTCTCCTTTCTGGGATTGACACGGCAGCAGCATTTGAGGGAAGCACCTTCACCTCTCTTCCTTTGGTATTCAGAGTTCCTACAGCCAGCGTTACAGGAGGTAAAATAACCCAGGGTAGTGCAAAGCCCCAGGAATAGAACAGGAGAGCGTGTGAAGCTCTGAGCTGGAAGCTCTGCAGAGGTCCAGGGAAATCTGCTGGGATCAGTTTTCACATTTTTTAGATAGCTGGGCGTTTTTTATTTGGCTTGAGAGAACCACCTCTTTTGTGTTCCTGTTCAGAGGGAGCACTGGGCTCCTTGGGAATTGCTCCGTTCCTGGTTTAATGCAGAATTTTAAATCAGGTCTAAAAGAGCTGCCAAGACCTGAGTGACACAGGTGCCCTCCTCCCAACTCCCTGGAGCGAGGTCCAACATCCCACCATGAACCAAAGAGCAGGAAAGCTCTTGTGGGTCCAGCAATGGCCCGACATGTCTGGGGAATTAATCTGTACTGGGAATATTGACACTTTAACTCCTCAGATTTAACTCCTCTCTCACTTTAACTCCTCAGTGATCTCTCCTCACTGAGAGCTGGGCTGGAACTGATTAATTAGCCTTTGGCTAAACACTTTGAGATTCTCAGATGAAAGGCAGCCTGTAGGTCCAAAGGATGTAGAGCATTTATTACCAGCTGAGAGAGACATGAAGAGCTGCAGAGTGTTGAAAGGACTCCTGCCAATTAATTTACACTTAAACAGAAGTGTTGGAGTTGTTTTGCTGAAAGTTTTGTTTTTCAGAAAATTGAAAAATAAGAAGTCAAACCAAAATCAAAAAGAAAAGGGTTGAGATTCGTTGAATAATGTGATGCCTCTCCATGTTCAGTTTTGCTGATAAAAGCTTTAACACTTGAAAAATCTGTGATTCTCAACAATAATGCACAGGAAATATGTAGAGGTTCATTTATTTCTGTGAAAAGCAGGTAAAATAAGCTGCTAAGAAAGTGAGGATGCTGTGGTGAACCAGTCTGTCCACAAGGAAGGAAAAATGGTTTGTCTGCTTTCTCTTCTGAGCTGAAATACAAAATATAAGCAGAGCACTTAACCCAGGAAAAAATTATTGGCATTTTGAAGATGTGTTAATGAGGTGCTAATTAAAGATGGGGAAGGAGGAGGGAGGGGCAGAGCAGAGGTAGGATCTGTCCAGCTCAGAAGAGACCTGGAGCTGTTGGAGCCAGGCCAGGGAGGCTTCAGGATGATCCCAGGGATGGAGCAGCTCTGCTGTGGGGAAGGCTGGGAGAGCTGGGATTGTTCACCTGAGGTAGAGACCAGAGGTGACCTCATTGTGACCTTGCAGGGCCTAAGGGAGCCAAAAGGAAACATGGAGAGAGAGTATTTCCAAGGGATGGAGGGGCAGGACACAGGGAATAGCTCCCACTGGCAGAGGGCAGGGCTGGATGGGATATTGGGAAGGAACTGCTCCCTGTGAGGGTGGGCAGGCCCTGGCACAGGGTGCCCAGAGCAGCTGTGGCTGCCCCTGGATCCCTGGCAGTGTCTAAGGCCAGGCTGGAGCAGCCTGGAACAGTGGAAGGTGTCCCTGCCATGGCAAGGGGTGGGAATGGATGTAATTTAGGATCCCTCCTAACCCAAACCACTATGGGATTCTATGATTAAAGTTTTGTTTTACAATCAGTGAAACTCCTTAATGAGAGGTGATTTTATTGCCTCCTTTTGAATTTTGAAAAAAGTTAAAAGTTAAACCCCTTGGCTCCAGAGAGTTGCTGCTGGCAGACTCTTGGGGGGGGGGGGGGGGGGGGGGTATGGATCTGCTGTGGAAGTTCCATCATCAGCTCCTTATTTTAGGATCATGTTTGTATTTTTCTGTAACACGACAGCTGTGGTACCCTACAAAGGGGCTGGAGGGGGCTCTTCCCATCTTCCAGCACCTCCTGGGCACCAGTTCTGGGAGCAGAAGTGCCTTGCCTAGTCCAGAGCCTCAGGAAAAATAACCACTGGGTGCCTCCAGTGCAGTGCAGTGAGGGCAGAGGTGGTGTGGTGGACAGAGGGGACAAAAAAAAGAGATGAGAGAGACCCTGAGCAGTCCAGGTGGAGATCAAGGGGTCTGTGAGCACTTGAACACCATCATTTGGACTCTGCAATTAAAAATACAAACCAAACTTGGGGTAACTACCCAGAGCTCTGCTGTCCGTCCTCACCAAGGTCCAGAGAGACAAGGAACTGATCTGTGCTCAGATCAAAGACCCTATTTTGGAAATACAGAAACTGAGTATTGCTCTCTACAGAGATCCCAGAGCTCTTGTTTGCCATTCTTGCAGTGCAAAGTCCACAAAATCTACAAGTATAATAAAATTATGTGTGTGGGGATAGGAGGGAAGAAATGTATATTTGTGTATTGATGATTTACCTTGGAAAACAAACAAACATACAAAAAATCTCATCTGAAACCTCTGGATAATGAGACCTGTTGATTCCACCCAGATTGTGCCTTTGTTTGGATGCTTTTAAGAAAGTGAATGATGTTTGTCAGTAAATATCCACTCCAGCAATATGGGGGAATATGGCTTTTTCATGGAATCCCAGAATGGTTTGGGTTGGAAGAGACTTTAAAGCTCTTCCAGTTACACCCCCTGGTCTGCAGGGACACCTTTCCCCAGCCTAGGGGGCTCAGAGCCCCTTCCCAAGGTTTTGTACCCCTTCTAAAGCTGAGTGAGTGACTCATGGATGTTCTCAGTAGCCTTTGGTGTATTTTGGGACAGGAAAAGGAGATGGTCCCAAGGCACTAATTTCTCATGGATTTTTTTTTTTCTGTTTGACCCTGGCCTCAGTAAACCTTTTATTTCTAAGAAAACCACAGGATATAAAAGAAGGGTTTGTTGTTTCTTTATGCATTAACTTAGCTTTGGTGGATTTTCAGGACAGGTTTAACCTTTGCCTGCTGCTGGTACCAACTGGAACATGTGAGGAGCTCAAAGGATGGGCGGGGAGCATGGGGAAGTCTGGAAAATAGGCAGGGATACCTTAAGATAAAGCAGCAAACAGATGGGGGGAACAGTTTTAAAATGAGCAATGCAGAGCCATTGCCCAGAATCATCCAAGGGAAGTGTCCTATGTCCTCTGGGACTCAGAGTGGCAGAAAACCTTGTCTGGAAACTCTCCAAGTCCTTTTACACTAAATTCAGATGTTCAAACTTTCATCTCAGTTGATAATCCCAGCACAGGGCTCCTATGTGATGATGGAATTTTGCTCTGAGGGATCCCTGCCCCAGCTCCCTTGTGCCCAGGGAAAGATCTGAGTTATAATTCTGCTCCCAGAAACCTCTCCCTGACCCACCTTTCTCCTCTGTAGGACAGCTCCTGGAGCTGGGGTACAGCTGATGTGATGGTCACTGACATTTTCCACCTGGTTTCCCAGGAAAGTCTGCAAAGTATCTACACATCAGCTCTGACCTGAAGTCTGATAGTGATCAGTCCTTGAAAAAAATGAAAATAAAATGTCTTTGCTCTGAGGCTTTCTTGTAAACCAGGAAGTCAGGGAAGGAAAAACACCTCTGTCTCTCTAGGAGCAAAGTGCTGCTCCCAAAGAGATTTGAGTGACTGACAGGATGGATGCAGGGAATGGCAGCTTTGCTGGCACTGTAGGAGAGGATAAATCATTCCCTATGCTAAGGCCTAATTCTGATCTGTATTTTAGACTGTCTCTGATGCTCTTGGTGCAACCCCTGTGTCAGGTGTGGTTTTCAAAGCAGAGGGGCTCCCACTGGAGCAGTGTTTTGGCTTTGGATAGTTCAGCACAGTTCTGTGGGCTGGCCTTAGTCAGATACAAAATCTAAACAAATAATGAGCAATACCTGCTCTCCTTTCCCTTGGCTGTCTGGCAGAGGAGGGTTCAGCTGCAGGTCCAGCTCATTTGTCAATAATGCCACAAGCCCCAGTGTCCCCTGCAATGCTTCCATGGACTGGTTCCATGGATCACCTTCAGCACTTCAACAAATGCTCCTACTTTGCACCAGTGGAAACAAAGGCAGGGTAGGACTTGCTAAATATGGCAGGAATTGTGATGTCTTCAACAAAATGAGAAGTGCTTAGAATGAATCATGGCATCCCATGGGTTGGGTTGGAAGGGACGTTAAAGATCTTCTCATTCCATCCCCCTGCCATGGGGAGGGACACCTTTCACTAGACCAGGTTGCTCCAAGCCCCTTCCAGCCTGACCTTGGACACTTCCAGGAGGAAGCCACAACCTCATCTCAACCTTTAATTTCAAATGCCTCTTATACTCCACCACTCTCTTACTTTTTTTGAGCACTCCTACACATAAAGGATACAAGGCTGCTCCACCTGTGTCCTTCTCTGAACCTTACCTGTCTATTTTAGACCCAGATTAAGTTGTGGGCTCTCTGAGGCAGAAATAAAGCACCTGCCATGGTCTCAGAGCTCCCATCAGCTCTGGCAATAATTGTTAATATGAGTAGCTTTGTAATTTTCCAACTCTTCTGCAGAAATGCCACAGACTCCTTGTGTGGGATGTGTGTGCACCAGGCTCCCAGAGGCTATCTGAGGTCCTCAGACAGTTTTATGTACTCAGTCAATTTTATGCACTCAGCCAATTTTCCATATCCACCTTAGTTCAGGGAAAAACCTCCTCAGGCAGGTAATGCCTTTCCCTCTCCTGCACACAGGCTTTGCCTCTGTAAGGTTTTTCTCCATCCCAACACTCTTTCTACGGGGAATTCCCCTCTGGAATGGCTCTTGTGAGCTCAGATCCTGTGCTGGTGGACCATCTCCAGACCGCTCCATCCTGACCTTCCTGGGCATTCCTGGGCAGCCAGACATGTGAGGTGACCCCAGCAAATGTTGTGGGACATTGGACTCAGCCTGGAGATTCGGAGTGACTTAATTGTGACCTTCCAGGACCTGAAGGGGCTACAAGCAACATGGAGAAGGACGTTGGACAAGGGTCTGGGGTGACAAGGACAAGGGGAAATGGCTTCCCACTGCCAGAGGGGAGGTTTAGGTGGAATATTGGGAAGGAATTGTTCCCTGGGAGGGTGGGCAGGCCCTGGCATAGGATGCCCAGAGCAGCTGTGGCTGCCCCTGGATCCCTGGCAGTGCCCAAGGCCAGGTTGGACAGGTCTTGGAGCAGCCTGGGACAGTGGAAGGTGTCCCTGCCATGGCTGAGGTGGCACTGGATGGACTTTAAGGTCCTTCTCAACCCAATCCATTCTGGGATTCTGTTTATGAAGCAGAAGGGACAGCGAGTGTCCCACATGGCACGTGCAGGGAAATGTGGAATTGGTTCTCAACCCTCTTAACCCATTTAGCAAACTCCTCACAAATTCTGATGAAGGAGTCATGGATATGGAGCAAGTAAAGAAAATCTCTGGAGCAGGTTAATATTTTAAAGGTTGTGCCAAATTTTACAGGCAACACTGTGTGATCCAACTGCTGCTGCCCCTGCCCCCCCAGGCCTGGAGCAGTGCCCAGAGCTTTCTCAGTGTGCCCGGAACTGCTGCAGCCAGAGAGTGGCACCAAAGGGCTCTTGGAGCTCACGGGCTGAAGCAGGATTTGCCAACATGGTTTTGAGTTACTTAAAGGCCTGAAAAAGTGCTTTAGAGAATATTGTTTTCTAATTTGTTTTTTTTTGGTGGACCCTGTTTCCTTCTTTCTAACTTCACTAAAGCAAATCCACGGATTTGTTTCCCCAAGGCTTCATTTCAAACATTCTCGATTCAAAGGCAGAACTCAAAATCTTTTCCTGTAGATACTTTTTATATTTGTGCTTTTTTAAAGAAACAACTTTATGATTGACCCTGTTGAGTTGTGAATCTGAGCTGTCCACCTGGGATTTGGGTTAAAAAGAGGTGAGTTGATTATGGACTGGCAGTACTTTCTCAGGCACTTCCACTTAATCTGTATTTTCAATTAAAATGGTGACTATCATAATATCTTTTTTTCCATCTGATGTGGTTGAGGATTCAGGACTTTATGGCAGTGATACTCAGCTAGAAAACCTGGGACAGCTGGAACCATGGATTTATGGAATCCCACAGTGGTTTGGGTTGGAGAGACATTAAAGCCCATCCAGTGCCACCCCTGCCATGGCAGGGACACCTTCCACTGTCCCAGGCTGCTCCAAGCCCCAGTGTCCAACCTGGCCTTGGGCACTTCCAGGGATGATTTTCAGTCCAGCAGCTCCTGTAGTCTCCTCCCTTTGAATTTATTATTCTGCCTCCTGCCTTTCCCTGCTTTACAAACATCCTGTGCTGAACTGTGACAGAGTTGGGCAGGTTTAACCCCAGAGTCCAGGCATGTGCTGTCACAGGCCAAAACGAAGGGGAACAAAGCAGATCCTGCTTTTTCATTCTGCCTGGGCTACAGAATGTGGAATAGCACAGCACCTTTGTGCTCCATCTCATAGCATTGATCTGCCCCTGAGGCAGATAAGAATATGTATTTAATGTAGTTATAATTAATAGATCCATTATAACATAGCATGGAGAATGGAGGCTTTGGGAGAGTTCACTGTTCCCTTAGGCCTTCCAGTACCTAAGGGAGGCTGCTAAATACGTGGTAGTGGCAGGACAAGGGACAATGGGTTCCCATTGCCAGAGGGCAGGGCTGGATGCGATATTGTGAAGAGATTCTTCTCTCTGAGAGTGGGGAGGCCCTGGCACAGGGTGCCCAGAGAAGCTGTGGCTGCTCCACCAGAGCCCTGAGCACCCTCCTGCAAATCTCTGCAAAACCCAACTCTTTAAAGCAAAGCTCTCCCTGTGTATATGCCACAGTCCTCCAGGCCTGTTGAAAACCCCATGCTGGGCTGCAGAACAGGGAATTTTCAACATCAAACCTCCCTCTGTTCATTCTGAAATCTCCCAAAATTGTAAAATTGGGAAGAAAAATCCTGATGCTTTGAAGAGTGATTACATCAGATTGTTCTGCTTCTGTTTTCTGTGGATCCAGAGTCTGTTGTCCAGATGGTGGATCCACCCTTCATATTCAGCAGTGAGAGGCTGTTCTTCTTACAGGGAAATTGTGCTAATTAAAAAATAGCATTTTACTGAAAATAGAATAAAAATATTTGGAAGTTTTGGAGCATCTTGGAAGCAAATAAAAATACTGGAAAGAAGGACAGCACTTCTGCCTCCCAAAAAAAGCAGGGGTTTTTTTGCCTTAATTATTTGAGAAAGTTGGGGTAAAATTTTTGGAGAAGATGCAGTATGAGGTTTTCCTTTTTAGGGACAACACTTTCTAAGCTGCAGAACCTGAGTGGTATTGAGTGGTAAGAGTGGGAGAAATTGCACTCACAGTGCCTGTTCCAGCTCAGGGCAGAGGCGAAGTCTGCGTGAGTAAGGAAGGGAGGGAGAAACACATCCCTATCCCTTCCTGCAGAGAGAGGGAAGCTCCTGCCCTCACTTCTCCCATCGTGGTGGGGGGACACTGGCACAGGCTGTGGCTGCCCCATCCGTGGAAATGTCCACGGCCAGGTTGGACAGGGCTTGGAGCCACCTGGGATAGTGGAAGGTGTCCCTGCCATGGGCAGGGGTGGATTCTTGAAGTTCCAACCCAAACCACTCTGGGATTCTGTAATTCTATGATCTCTTGTTGTTATGCCATGAGCTGATCTGGTTCATCGTGCTGGGAATGGCACCAGCTCTGTGGCAAGACTGGAGCCAGGAAAAAGAAGGAATGGGGAGGAAAAAGGCCCCGAGCCCGGTGGAGTCCATGTCTTTGTGAAGGCTGAAACGCATCCAAGGCTGTCAGATGTAAATTCCTCTCGCTGATGTTCCTCCAGGTTCTCCCAGTGGAAAACCAGTCAGAAATGGTGGCCTGAAATCAAGTCAGGGACTCAGTTGTCACCACTCAGTCCTGTACTCCAGAGGACAAAAAAACTGCAAAGAAGGCCAGAAAAATATGGGAGAGATAAAATTCTTTCTCTGTGGAACTGAATTCATTCTGCCAAGCAGGATTTGTGCTTTTGGGAGAGGTTTCCTTTTTTTCCCAGCATCTGATTGGGAGCTTTTATTTTTCTCTCTTTTTTTCCACTGAATTCCTTCAAACACTTCCTTGATTTTCACCAGAGTGTCATGTGGAGCCCATCTCCTGGATCAGAGGAAACATTAAATTGGGATTTGCAGATAAAATCAGCAAATTGCACAATTCAACAGCAAAAGCCCCTGACATGGATATGTCCCCTTAATAATGAATCATTGCCAAGCATCAGATGCTGAAGGAGAGGATCTCCTGAATGAACCAGCTCCTAAATCTTTCCATTCACACTGAAAGAAGAGACCAATGCCATTTTCCAATGAATATTCCTGGTCACAGGAAAACAGGCTGTTAACAGGCAACATCCAAAGGAATAAAAGCAGGTCAATGAAAGGATTTAAGTTTCAAGGCTAAGTCTGCATTCCAAGGAAGGACTGAAATGTATATGCATAAATATAAATAGATACAAATACAAAATCAAATATAAATGTAATTAAAATGGTTTAAGTGCTGAGAAAGATCAGAGTGTTACCACAACAAAGCAGCCAAATGAAGTCCCTGGAAAGGCTTCTCAGTGTGTTATTGCCCTGGAGAAGCCATGGAGGAATAGTAAGTAGGGAAATGTGAACCCATTTCCTCACAAATTTTGGTCCTATTCACACTCAAAAATTCCCTTGGAGTGCTCAGGCCCTGGTGGGTTGGCCGTGGCTGGATTCCAGGTGCTCCCAAAGCTACTCTGTTCCTGCCCTTCCCAACAGGACAGGGCAGAGGAAATGGGATGAAAGGCTCTGGGTCAGGATTAGGACAAGGACAGATCACCCAACAGTTGCTGCCTTGAGCAAAACAGACCCAGCTTGGGGAATTGCGTTTAATTTACTGGCCAATAAATCAGAGTAACATCATTAGAAATAAAACAAAATCTTAGAACCCCTTGTGTGGTGCTCCCAGGAACTAGGTGGGCCTTCCAAAGGGAGAGCCTCTTTCCCCATGTGTTTGTTCCCATTAAAAGACATTTTCTGGCAGAGGGGGAGTGGTGGTTTTGTTCTCAGTTCTTGGCACCTCCCTGATGAACTTTTGCCCTGAAAGTGAATTAAATCAGTATTTTATTCCCTGTCTGTGAGACGCTGCTGCTTTGGAGGCTGGAGTGTAATGAACTTGCTGTTTGTTACAATTAACAAATAAATCCCTGCATCTTTAAATTATATCGTAAATCTCTCTGTGCAATTCAATACTGCAGTAATGATGTTTTCCTTCCCAGAAGAGATTCTTCGGTGATAGGAGCCAGGCAACTTCCCTTCTAAATAATGTGACCCCAAGGACATTCTCTGTGACACATTTGGCCTTTTTGTCAGTGGCTTCCTTCCCTCAGAATCATCAGAGATGTGGTTTGAACACAGCTCTGCCATCTGGTGAATGAAAGCAGCTTGTGCTGCAGAGAAAACTGTCTGGAGGTTTCCCACAGCAGTCTGGATATGGCCCGTGGGAATGTAGTGGTTTATTGGGATTATGGTGCTGCTCCCACTGATGGTGGGACCAGGTGAACTTGAAGGTCTCTTCCAACAGTGATCATTCTGTGACCTAAAGGATTGAACTTGATCTCCACACCTAGAGCTCGTGGATCCTCCCCCCTCTCCTTTCAGACTCAGGTGCTCCTGCCTGGGAGGATTTCTCCGTCCTTCTCCATCCCTTGTTTGTCCTTCTGTTTTCCCCAACACCAATGTTACCTCTGTCTCCTCCGGTGATGTTTGGCAAATTATTCACTCAAGGCTCTGTTTGCTACCGGTTGGTGCCGCTCCAAGCTCCCAGTAATCTAAACTGCTGCTAATTAGGTGCAGTGCAATTAAATCGCTGCCTTTTAGCGAATCAAAGACACAATCCCAATTAACAATAATAATTCAAAACAATTAAGCAGCTACTGCTGGACTAACTTTCATCCAGCTTGAAGTAAATGAGCCTTCTGTCCAGCAGGCCTTTAGATCCCAGGTAAACAAAGTAAGTAACAACAAGTCTATAAAGGGAAAAATCAATAAAAGATCATTTGCAACTTGTAATAGGTTTGCAAATCTGAGAATGAAGAGTAGATTGCATTTAATAAAGCTCCAATAAATTGTGTGTTTACAAGGTAGAATTTGAAACAAGCAAGATTGAAGTTTCCAGAGCAGTCTGTAGGGATGGAGATTAGAAACAGATGAATGTTTAAAGCACTGAGCCCGCTCTCTCTCTCTCCTCACTCTCTCTCACCTTGTGTTGTTTTTTTGGCAGAATTCCCAACAGAATCATTTCAGAAGTTACAGTTTGCTTTTGAATTTACAGAAGCTTTCAAGTGCACAAGTTTTCTTGGTTTCATTGTAAGATCAGAATTTTTCTGGTGATGAAATAGAGACAAAATTGGCCCAGGAGGGTGCAGGCCTTATTTCCACTGTCTGGAATTCTGCTTGATCCTCAGCACTTCCAGCTAAGGAAGACCCTTTAGGATGTGCCAGCTTTGCTCTGAACCAAAGGCAATTCTTCCTCTTTACTCACCCCAGAATCAGCTGAGCAAGGCTTGGTAGGAGAGGAAGGACCAATCTGCACTTCCTTGTGTTTCTGTTTTTCCTAGATTTAGATTTGTGGTATGAATGTTGGAGCAGCTGGAGGCACCAGCCTTGTTCCTGGGGTTGGGTCATTCTGACTGAACATGTTTTTTAAAGCATCTTTTCCAGAAATTGGCTAAAGACAGTAGATTTTGGTCATTGCAAACAGCTGCCTTTGCTATTTGCAAGAATAAACTTGGAGGAAAACCTGCCCTGGGACCTATTCCAAGGACTAAGGAAGCCTGGACAGTTCCTAGGACCAAGGAGGTACTGGAAGTTTTCCTTTGGCTGGGGAATTTGTTTGGCTGTGAAAGGTCACGGTTGTTAGACTTTAAGTCCTTGCCCTTCTGTTTTATGCAGAAGCCCTTTAAGATTTAATGGAGGAGTCGCTGAAGCATGGCAAGTGAAGGTGTAAGGGCCATGGCAGCGCACTGTGTTCTCCACCGTCCTTCCCACACAATTCCTGCCAGCTGGAAACTGCAGAAATCCCTCTGGCTCCTCAGGGAATGGCACTGAAATGTCTCAGCTGGGAAAGCTGTTTGTCCTTAGCTGGAGACGTCACAAAACATGGAATGTACCATTTCCCTTGGTCCCTGCTGACAATCATGGAGTGGTTTGCATGGGAAGGGACCTTAAAGCCCCCCCAGGGCCACCCCTGCCATGGCAGGGACACCTTCCACTATCCCAGGGTGCTCCATGCCCCATCCAGCCTGGCCTTGGACACTCCAGGGATGTGGAGTTTACAACCTCTCCAGTCAAAAGCCATCTTTCCAGGTTTTTTTAATATATTTTATTAATATCTTGGTCTTCTTTCACCCTACAAATTTTCTGGCTTTCATCTCATTTCAGTGGGTCTTTCATTTCCAGCCAAGACATTTTATGGCCCCAGCATTGTGTCTCTGTGTCAGTGATCCTACATAAGTTCTGTTGGCTCTCTTTTTCATGGCTAGAACAGCCTGACAGAGGCAGCACTTGGCTGGAGAAATCTTCTGCCCAGCTCTCTGCCTGCTTTGGTTTGGTTTTTGGCACCTGCCTGTGACTTCTTTACTGCTGTTTGTGCAGAGCTGTTCCAGGGCTGCTTGAGGGCCTCCAGGCTGTGACCTGGCAGTTGGACAATCCCATCCCAGCTGCTGGAGCTGTGCTTGAAGTGTGTGTGATCCTTGAGAAACCCTGACACTGTAATGTGGGCTCTGGATCTGACCTGAGGTTCCATGATCCTGAGGGGGACCACTGCAGCCAGCCCTGGAATGTGCCAAGCCCTCAGCACGCCCTGGCACTGCTTTGGCCCTGCCTGGGTTATTGGGGTCCGTGGCAGTGGGGACCTGGTCCCTCTGCCACTGCCACAGGAGCTGCTCCTGGTGCTGTGCTCCCACTCCATGTGAAACCGCACCTGCTCCCCAAGAAGTCCTTACAGTGCAATTGCTCCATAATGAATATCCTGATTAATCTGAGAGCCTATGCTAATGACAGCAGTGCAAAGTCATCTGGAATCCCAGAGGCTCTGCCATTCCCCTCCAATATGTACCACTTTATATTAAGGAAGATTTTGCTAAGAGAGGGAAGCATGAATAATGTATTGCTGGATAATGGTAAACAGTGATTATTATTCCTCCTTTCCCTTGGATGTACCAGCATTGTGCTAAAGACAGGCTTTGTTCAGAGGAAAAAGGATAATTGGAAACAGGGAGGTTATGCAGTGTCTGGCAAATTAGAGTCATGTGAGTGTGGCAGATGGTGCCACCGTGTCTGACAATTGCTGCAACACCAAATTACTTCCTCGAGTCAAGAAAGCCAATTTTTGCTGGATTTGTCTGTGTTTACAAAGGATAAACAAACCTGTTTGCATGGAAATGTGGGAGGAAGCCTGGAGAGCCCCCCCAGCACACTCTGTCTGAAGTTCTGAGGGAGTTTTTAAGGTACGGAGCTCTGGAGATGCCTCTGTTATCCCCAGGCAGCTGCAGAGATCTGTTGCTAATCCACTCAAAAGCTCTGACTCTTGGTGGGACCAATGCTGGGTTAAACTGGGGCTGGTGGAGCAGCTGGAGGAGCTGCTGCAGGAGCACAGAAATTCTTTCTGTGAGGCAGAGGCACAGCCATGCCCAAGGCAGAACCAAAATGAATTTATCCAAGTCCAGCAATGCTACAGCAAGGCCACTGCTGTGAACACAGCTGGTGGACCAGAGGTGTCCAACAGCTGGTTGGAAGGGAGAGTGTTGTTAGTCAGAAGTCTCTAGGAGATTTGTGGATGGTCGTGCACTGCTTTGACTTTCCATTGACTGGAAGTGTCCACAGCTGAAGTGAGATTGGCACCTACATAAAAAATTTGTCCCCACTTCTAATTAATGTGCAGCCAGAAAGCTGCTTCTTAAAGTCTCTGTGTTCCAGGGCCTCACCTGCACACAGGGAATTGTATCCTCACTCATTTACTCCTACCTAGACTTAGGATATACTTAATTGGGTCAAGGATTCCTCTCACTACAGCTGAACTCTTTATTATCACAGTGGTGGGAACAGCTGGGCTGCTCAAGAGACATCACATCAGCTTGATGGTTGGGCTTGATGATCTTAAAGGTCTTTTCCAGTCTTAACAATGCCCTGATTCCATGATTCTGTGATCATCCAGATGCAGGTTCCTGAGCAGGGCTGGGAGCTGAGTCTGAGGCAACATTTGCTGCTCTGCCTGAACTCCTGTTTGGTATCACTGAAACATTGAATTATCCAGCCCCATGGTGAATCATCACCAGAATGCTGCTGTCACCCTGATAATGTCACACCAAGGCAGTGCTCAGTGGTGTTTGTGGCACAGTTCAGTGCCCTTCACACCATGCTCACCCCTCAGCCCCTGCTCTGGGCCCATGGCCCTGGCACAGCCAGGGTTCCTGCCTGAGCCCCCTCGGGCACAGGCTTGGGGTACAAGGCAAGCTGTGACCTGCCGTGGTTTCATCTCTATCCTGTTCTGCACCCTGTTCAGGCCCAGTCTTGGTGTCGCCCTGCCCGTGGAACAGCTTTGCAGCCACCTGGGCACCCAGGGCTGGCCCAGCCCTGTCCTGCCAGGCCACCAGCAGCTCCTCAAGGAAAAGTTTCAGCTCTGTGTCCTGCTCCACCTGCCCACAGCCCTGTCCCTGGCCAGGGGCCAGCCCTGCTCCTGCTGTGACAGCTGGAATTGCTCCCTAGCCCAGTTCTATCAAAATGATCTGGATTAGCTTAAAACATTGCTAATGGTAGGGTTTTGTTTGTTGAATTTTTAAAAGCTGTTCTGACAGAACCAGGTTAGACAGCAAGGATCTGATCAGTGGTGCCAGCTGATGGTAGAGCTGGGAAGCTCCTACCCCACCTCAGCTGAACCCAGAGCAGCTTCTGTGACGACAGCCCAGAGTCTTTTATCTGTCTGCAGCTCTGGTGGCAACTGGGACCTGTTTGGAGCCAGTGTGGCCTGGAGGTGGCAGCTGTGGTACCCCTGGGGGACACCTGCAGGCTCCTGCTGGGGAACTGCCTTGGCAGGAGGAGCAGGTGGTGCAATGGAGCAAGCAGGAAGTGCAGTCTGGAGAATTCAGGCCGGATTTGGGCTGGACTTGGAGCTCTGGCATTGTCACAAACTATTTCACTTTGTTCATGCAGGATTTGGCTCCTGTTTGTCCTCTTGGGCTAGGCAGGATGTCCCTGTCCCTGTCCTGCCCACACAGACAGAATAATGGGAGAAGAGAAAGGGACATGAGCCAACATTGTAAACTGCCAGCCCAGGAGACCTAACACCCTGGGCTACACCCAAAGAGAGTGGGAGCAGATTGAGGGAGGAGATTGTCCCCCTGTGGCCCCATGGGACCCCAGCAGCAGAGCTCGCTCCAGGGCTGGGACTCTCAGCACAGGCAGGACACGGAGCTGCTGGAACAGGTTCAGAGGAGGCCACGGAGATGATCCCAGGGCCGGAGCCCCTCTGAGCCAGGCTGGGAGAGCTGGGGATGCTCACCTGGAGAGGAGAAGCTCCAGGGAGAGGTCAGAGCCCCTTGCAGAGCCTAAAGGGGCTCCAGGAGAGCTGGAGAGGGACTGGGGACAAGGGATGGAAGGACAGGACACAGGGAATGGCTCCCACTGGCAGAGGGCAGGGCTGGATGGGACATTGGGAATTAGGAATTGTTCCCTGTGAGGGTGGGCAGGCCCTGGCACAGGGTGCCCAGAGCAGCTGTGGCTGCCCCTGGATCCCTGGCAGTGCCCAAGGCCAGGTTGGACACTGGGGCTTGGAGCAGCCTGGGACAGTGGAAGGTGTCCCTGCCATGGCAGGGGTGGCACCAAATGGGTTTAAGTTCCCTTCCAACCCAAACCAGACTGAGATTCCATTTTCTGATTCTATACTTGGTGCCATGAAGATGTGCAGGGGCTTTAAGGCTGGAAGGACTCTCCTGGAGGACATGCCAAAGGCTGGGCTGAGGTGCCTTTTTCAGCTGTGTTTTTCTGCTCAGGAAATCAGCCTGGCAGGAGAGGGGCTCTCACAAGGGAGGAGCTGGGTATAGCACAAAACATCCCTTGGAAGAGCTGAATTCCTCCTAAAAGGTCATGGAATGAGTGTTTTACTCTCGAGAGGAGCTGGTGAAATCCTGCTGTAATGGCGTGGGAACAGGAGGAAATCTGGGTATTTGTGGAGGGAAATTCTGATCCATTAAATACTCAAGGGAACTTCAGAAAAAGAAATTTCCACTCTCCAGGATGTCTCTTATTGAACAATTTGATGTTCAAATTGAGAGTTATGATCCAAAAGCAGACTTTAGTTAGTGAATTCCTACTTTTAGGCATGTCTTAAGTACCTTCAGTTATTGGATCCCCAGCCTCAAGCACTCAGGGGTTGAATTCTCACCAAGAAAGTTTAGAGCTCTGAAGGACCTGGTTCAAGAATTTTAAAGATGAGAACCATGGGGCAAATTTTGTTGCTGAACTTTTCCTCACTGATTTTCAAGTTGTAGGGAGCTCTGGCAGTGGATTAGCGCTCAGAATGAGTTTACACAGGTTGGAGCTCAGGAATCCTCCAGGATTTCTGTCTCCAGGGCTGAAAAGCTGCATCTTCCAACATTTCAGCTTTGGACACACCAAGTAATGGACTAAGGCCTGGTTTCCCAGTGTCCAGCCTTTTCCTGGTCCACCATTCCAGAGGTTTACATGGAAATTTTCCACCTCCAAGAAATCTGTCAAGTTTCTTCCTTTTTTTCTTTTTGTTGCAACATTTCTTAGGGAATTTTATCCCCACTGCCCCTTTGCTCCACGGGGTTGGGGTGTATTTGGTGTTGTGGGGACGTGGCAGGGCTGGGACAGTGAGACAATAAATAAATAATGGCACCACGCTGTTTCCTCTGACCTGGGGAGCTTTTTGTAATCCTTTATAAGGAAGCTGAGCCAAGTCCAAGACCAAGCAGAGAAAAAACAACTCCTCTGGCTCATTTAATCACATTCATCATCCAAGAGCAGCTCCCAAAGCTCTGATGCAGAGTTTCCAGAGCACAAGGAACACAGACAGTATCAAACAGTTCAAAAGGGAGAGAAAAAAGGGGCATGGTGCAAAATGCAGAGCAACAAATTCAAATCTCCATTTTGGAACTGTTCAGTTGTATTTTAGAGATTACTTTGAAGTTGGTGAATCTGAAATTCCTCATTAGTAGCCAATGGCAGATACAGGAGCTATGCTTCTAATCTGGGTATGAGGAGATCATTCCAGCCCTGACCTCCCTCTCTCCACTTGATACAACATTTGCTTCAATCAAAGAGGTAATTAAACTCCTGAGATGAGAAATCCCCACAGTTCATGTCCTGAATACAGTGTAGCAAAAGTTCTTCAGTAATGAAATGGCACAACCTGCAGTTATTGCTGGAGCCAGACAATGCCTGAGGCAAAAAGACATGGAATAACTTCTGTCAAGGATGCTCTGCTTGCCCTGAAGTGCCCTCAGGAGCCCAGGCAGGTACAGCCTCAGCAATCCAACCAGAGAGAGCTCTGTGAAATGGAGCTGATTAATGGCAAGGGAACCATGGACATGGGTGATCCAAGATACTGGGACAGCAGGGAGGGGAAACTGGAGCAGCTCCTTCCCCTCAAATGGGTTCAAATGCAGATCAAACCCAGTGCTGGCCCCGCTCCAGGTGAGGATGGAGAAGCCAGGAGGAAAACTGTCAGTAGTGGGGTTTTTCTTTAGAAGCTCCATTTTGTTGAAATAAAAGCTGTTCAGGAGAACTCATCAATAGAGACGTGGTTGGGTAATCCTGCCTTTTGTGTGATCCCAAGGACATGGTTGGGATGGAATCAATGCACTGAGCAGAGAAGTGCCAGCATCACCCAAAACAAGTGGTGTGATGACTCCACCAGGAAGAAAAAAAATGCTGGTTTTGAGAACAAACCCAGGGCTTACAGGACTGGCATTTCCTGCCCAAATGGAAGCCTGGTCTCTGATGAGTTTGAAGAGTGGATTGAGAGGGGAAAGTCTGCAGATGTCTGGGAAGCCCAGGAATTTAAACAGAAGTCAAGACAAACTGAGGCTGCTCAGCAGTGCTGGGCCATAAATCCTTCCCTAGGCTTCTAGAATGATTTTTGTCTGTTCCTGACCTGAAAGGAGAGGTAGTGAAATATCCACCATAAAGCACCTCTGGAATGCCTGTGCCAGTCTGCAGAGAGTGCTGCTGGAATATTCAATTCCACGGGTAAACACAGGCTGCTCCAGGTCCCATCCAGCCTGGCCTTGGACACTGGACACTTCCAGGGATCCAGGGACAGCCACAGCTTCTCTGGGCACCTTGTGCCAGGGCCTGCCCACCCTCACAGGAAGGAATTCTAAATTCCTTCTTGTCCCTGGTCTTGCTCCCACCAATAAACCCCAGGATTTTTCTGAAATTCCCAGTACAGCTGTCCCTGGAGTTCTTACCTCACGAAACTCCTGTCTTGCCACAGGTAAAGCAAATTGATTTTAAGTGGATCTGTCCAACACATTCCTCATTTGATGTGGTTTTTTTGAGCACCCAGGCAGGAATGAGCAGCTGAGTCCCCAGCCTGGTGCCACTCCACATTCCAGAGCAGTTTTCTCTTGCACTCAGGTTGGCAGCATCAGAAAATGTCACTGGCTGTGTCTGGGGCTGCTGGGACTGTGAGACTCCTGTCACAGCTCACATTTCCTTGGCTAATTATGCCGTGTAAACCACCAAGAGCAATGGGAGCTCTTTGCAAACCATCTGTTGATCAGCTCCTGCCTAGAGCAGAGAAATTGGGTGCCCTGGTAATTACACCCTACACTCTGTCACTGCACATGCTCTGCCTGAGTGCTGGAAATGCCTCATCATTTCTGAGGCTGCTCAGATCTGTTCCCTGTTTCCTTCTCCTTCACCCCAAGGCAAAGAATTTGATGCTGCCTCTGGAGGTCTCCCACGATTTTCTGGCTGCTTAATCGGGGTCATAGCTCAGATCACAGGGTTGCAGTTTGTGCTGTTTGTGGTTAACAGGACATTTGTCTTTCCCCAGGCAAACAGGGTCTGAAAGGGACGGGCTGGGAAGGCTCTCAGCTCCTTTAATAAATTCAATTGCTCTGTATCTGAAAATCTGCAGAGTTGCACGTTCCCTATTTCCACTCTTCCTCCTCTCCCAGGCAGTGCCAGGTGTGGGAAAGACTTTGAGGTGGTGCCATGTTCTGTGTCTTCTTCCTTTCACCTGCATCAGGAAAGGATTTGTACACAAAGCATCCTGTGGTTCCCATCAGCATAGGGGGATCTTAAAGCATCCCTAAGAGTAGTGACTGGACACAGGGAATGGCTCCCACTGGCAGAGGGCAGGGCTGGATGGGATATTGGGAAGGAATTGTTCCCTGGAAGGGTGGGCAGGCCCTGGCACAGGGTGTCCAGAGCAGCTGTGGCTGCCCCTGGATTCCTGGCAATGTCCAAGGCCAGGTTGGACAGGGCTTGGAGCAGCCTGGGACAGTGGAAGGTGTCCCTGCCATGGCAGGGGTGGCACTGGATGGGCTTTAAGGTCTCTTCCCACCCAAACCATTCCATGTTTCTATGATCCTATGTCTCTATGAACACATTGCCCAGGCCATGGGCAGGGACACCTTCCACTGTCCCAGGCTGCTCCAAGCCCTGTCCAACCTGGCCTTGGACACTTCAAGGGATCCAGGGACAGCCTCAGCTTCTCACCTCAGTCTCCTAAGACCAAACTTCCCTGTTTTGGGACAAAGTAGGACAGCTGTAGCCCCTGAGTTGTTGAATTATCTCATCTGCCTGCAGCACAGCCTTTGCTCTCCTCACTGCCCTGTGTACTTGGCCAAGCTCCTCAGGCATTTCTGGTGCATTTGGGACTGCTTTCTATGGGGCTTTTGCAATGGATGGGGACTCCAGGGTTATTTAAAAGATTGCAATCTGCCACAAACCAGCAAAGTTGTTCAAAGCACTAGTACAAAACCCAAGAATTATTCCTAAAACAGAGAAAAACTGAAGCCTGCAATAGGAATCTGCATGTCTAATGAGCTGGAATCTCCAAGGATGGCTTTGGTTACCTTTGATACATGCAGTGCTTAGCTTATGCACAGGACATTGCCACAGGAAAGTTCAGGAAAGGATTTTCTTTGGGAAATAAAATCCTTGGTTTCACCAGTTTTCATGCAGTTCCCTTTCTAATTCCAAGCTGAAGCAAGCAGCAATTCTGATCCTCACAAAGAGAACACAAGGAAGGGCTGTTCTTACAGTGCAGGCCCCACCAAGGCAAATGAAAAATTAAATGGGATTAATTTAACCAGATTATATCCTTGTAGCAAATATTCCTGGCCCAGAATCAGAATCACATTACCTCTGCCTCAAATTAATTGCCTGTCAGCTGAGCTGGGTGGCTGTGGACAGCACTCACCTGCAGCAGAGATGAGGTAGTAAATGCAATTTAATCCCTTTTCATTGCAAATGAAGCTAAATTGCTCCATCTCGCTTTCCTTGAGCTGGAGCAGAGGCTCAGGACTGTTAAAGGAGCAGATTAACATCAGACTTCCCTGAAGGGCTGAAGTGGCCTTGATTTGCTTTATCTTAATTTGCTTTAGATAAACTCAGTCACTTCAAGAAGTTCATTGTAAGGAATTGTCGTGAGGGTTTTGGTGAACCCTGTGGTGGATTCAATTTCCTTTTCTTTTCTCTCTACAAACATTTTTTTTCTGCTCTGGACCAACAAAGAGCTGCCTCTGCAGAAGGTGGGAGCAGAACCAACACAAGCTCAGTTCAAAGCCTCTCCTAATTTGTTTCCTCAGCTTCACTCCTGACATCAGTTGGGCTCCAGGAGCTGTTTACATTTAGCTCCAATAACTTCAGATAATGTACTATTAACTGCTGAACTAATGATCCCAGACCTAGCATTTCCATCAGGATCTTGTCCCATTGAGCTGACACTCCTCAGATCATTTTCTTTCTCATTAAAGTAATTAAAGACAACGTTGTTGGAAAGACCTTCAGGCAACCAGAGAGAGCTGATAATAAGCAAAGCACATCCACAGTTGTGGCACTTTTGATCTGGAGTTTAACTGCTGGAAGTGGGGCACGGATCTGTGTTTTCTGTGTGTGAGGGTGCCTGGCTCCAAGGGACAGTGAGGGGCACCTGGGCCTGTCCCCTCCTGGTGGCACTTCTGGCTGACAGGGCAATGAACGTTCCCATATATCCCATTTCCCTAGACCTGCACTGGCCAAGAGCTACTGAGTGGTTTTCCTTCACTGCAGGATTTTATGGAGAAGAGGCAGAAACATAAGAGGGGATGGAGATTCTTTCATGTGTTTGTGCTGCAGAGGAATTCAGTGAACAAATTTCCCCTGGAGATTCCCAGCTGTGCAGTGATGAGGGGAAGCGCTTTGGGAAACTTAAGCCCAGTCTAAATTTGACTTTTCCCACACAACCCCATTTGCGAAGAATATTTCAGAGGAGTTTTGGCATCCCGTTTCCCAAAGACAATAACACCATGTCAAACATGCCCTGGATCTGCATCATTTCTTCTAAGAAGAAATTCCTCCTGGAAAGGGTGGTCAGGCCTTGGCAGGGGCTGCCCAGGGAGAGGTGGAGTTCCCATCCCTGGAGGCGTCCAAGGACCAGCTGGATGTGGCACTCAGAGCTCTGGGCTGATAACAAGGTGGGGATCAGGCACAGAGTGGGCATGATGGCCTTGGAGGGCTTTTCCATCTTCAGTAATTCTTGGATTCTACAACTAAGTCTCCCATTCTCCATAAAGATAAAAATAATTTTTGAGGACTACAATTGCAGCTGTTGGGCAGTGGCCTCATGGCTTCCACAGGTGATCTGGCTCCTGGTGTCCTTTCAGGGCCTTGTCCCACCTGTCCCTGCAGCCCCTGGCCCAGGAGGAGCCATTTCAGGAGCACCTGAGTTGAGATCAGGGCTCATTCCCATGGAATGGAATATTCCTCCTTCCCTGGGGCCAATTCTGGGGGTGCCCAGTAAGGGTCCCATGGATCAGTTCAGCTGGGTCAGGACTGGGGGTGACCCGGTGGGGTGGATCTGCTCAGATTTGGGACTGGTTTCAGGCAAGGGTGGGAGGAACAGTCTGGAAGCAAGGGGAGAAGGGGAAGAAGAGGCTGGTCTTGGGAGCTGTTGGATCAGCTCATCCCATCTGCTGGAGCTGGAGCTTTCAGGGCCTGTCAGTGCTGCAATGCTCCAATTTCTCCACTGGTCTGAGAAACTGGGATTGTTCTGCTGCTTGAGGACCTCTTCTCTCTGCTCTCTCCCATGCTGCCTTCCCTGTGGAATTGTCAGCACAGCCTCACTTTTCATTTCCAACACCTCAGCCCTGACTTGGGGAATTGATGCAGGGTGTGCTAAGGAGATTTAAAATCAGCTGATGTCTCTGGGCAGGTCTGAGCGACTTACCATGGGTTAGAGAAATGGGGAAGGGGCTGGAGTCCCAGGAGGGGCTGAGGGAGCTGGAAAGGGGCTCAGCCTGGAGAAAAGGAGGCTCAGGGAGGCCCTTCTGGCTCTGCACAACTCCTGACAGGAGGGGACAGCCAGGGGGGTCGGGCTCTGCTCCCAGGGAACAGGGACAGGAGGAGAGGGAACGGCCTCAGGCTGGGCCAGGGCAGGCTCAGGTGGATACTGGGAAAATTTCTTCATGGAGGATGTTGCAAAGCACTGGAATGCCCAGGGCTGGGGTGGAATCCCCATCCCTGGAAGTGTTGAGAAATTCTATGGATGTGGCACTTGGGGATATGAGTCAGTGGTGATGGCTGGACTCAATGATCTTAGAGAACTTTTCCAAACTTAATGATCCCATGATTCTGTGATTCTAAGAGCCAAGACAAAGCCAGAGGAAGCAGCAGCATGAAGGACACTTGAAAATCACATATAAACCTTGCAAGAGTTTTGTGTGGGTTCTTAACTGCACAGACAGTGATTATGAAACTCGGTGTTATTTCCTTGGCTCAGACCTTGGGAAGTGTCCAGGCTTTGACAGGAGCAATGTCCTTTGGTCTGTCTTCAGTTATCACCTTTCTGCTGACCCCAAAGCCCAGGAGAAGCTCAGGTAATTATTTTCAATTGGTTTTTGGGAAGAGCTGATTAAAAGTGACTGAGGCCCTAATGAAAGCTGACCAGCTTTCCAAACTTGAGATGAAAACCCTTTGGCTTCATTCCCCTGGGCTGGAGAGGGAACGTTGGAATTAAAGGCAGGGGAAGAGAGAGGAACAATTAACAAAATTCCTCCAGAGGGGCAATTATCAAAATAAAGCAGCTTTATATTAGAAATTCAGTTTTGTGGAGCAGCTCCCTAAGCAGAGCATGGTGCAGTTCATCCTCTTGTGCTGTAAATTAGTGTCATTTTAGGATCTGAAGAACAGATCATCTCCTTTTGCTGCTACTTTAAAAGCAGCTACTGCAGTCAAAGCACTGTTCCAAGGCTGTTCTCAGTAGATGCTGCCAATTTATCCTGGAAGAATACAAGTGACAGCTCTGCAGCTTCGTGACAAAAGTTTAATTCAGCTTTACACAGCCCTGATTTCAATTTACACAGAGAAATCCTGCTCCAGTCACTTGGTGCTTCTTATCAGGGCTGATTCCACATTGGCTGAATAACTTGTGAATCTCCTGCAGCTGCCTCCAGTTGTGGCTCAGGGATGAGCTGCTCCCTCCCATCAAACCACAACCAGCTTTGTGACATTTGATAAACATCTCCCCACATTCTGAAGGCTCAGCTCGTGTACACTTGGCTTTTTCTGCAGCAATGTGGAAGAGAAACAGCTCCAGATGTTGCGTGGAAGGGGAAACAGAGAAAATGGGATGTGACCCACCTGGCTTCAGGAATTTGAGGGAAAAGAAAAGAAAAACTCTTTGGGCTTGAATGTTTTGTCTGATGTGAATCAGGGAATTGTGGGTTGGGAGGGACCCCAAAGCCCACCCAGTGCCACCCCTGCCATGGCAGGGACACCTTCCACTATCCCAGATTGCTCCAAGCTCTGTCCAGCCTGGTCTTGGGCACTGCCAGGGATCCAGGGGCAGCCACAGCTGCTCTGGGCACCTTTGGAAATTCTGCATGACAGGCATTCACGAAAGTGATGCAAAGCTTCAGCCACTAAAAAGCTGCACAGGCCTCTGTGAAAAACACACATTAAAGACGAAAGAAGCCCGAGACCTTCCTCTTTCTTTTCCGTTGGGCAGAGAGGTGACAGGGCCCAGGCCCCCCGTTCCTGGGGCACCCGCCTGGCCCCCCATCACCTTCTGAACAAGAAGAGGAGAGTGCCTGGAGCCCAGGCAAGGCCAGACCAGCACAACCAAAATTCCACCCCCGTTAAGATTCACCCACAATTACTGGGCAGGGGGAAAGAGAAACCATCAACCCCCCCCCAGCCACAACTCCCACCACAAACTACTAAACCTGACCAGAGTCAAGTAACCATCTACAAGCCCCGAACAAAAAACAGAAAAAAAGAAAAATAAAAATTAAAAAAAAAATTAAAAAAAAAAGCAGCAGCAATATAGAACAACATAGAAAAAGAAGTAAAGTCCCAAATAAGAAGAATAAAGAGATACCTTTCATTTTAGACTACAATCCTCTTATAAAGATATATAAAGATATATTATGAAGATATGGAAAAAGATTATTTTCCCTGTAACACATAAAAATACAAGGAAATGAAAGTGTTCAGATTGTAAACATCAAACAAAAGCCTCCATGCTAAAATAAGCAAATATTAAAATAGCTATAATCCTGTAAGAAGTTTAAACAGAGAAAGAAAGGAATAATAAAGATTCTGTACTCCCCCCCCAAAAAAGAAAAAAACCTCTATTCCCAAAAATAATTGTAGAGATAAATAATAGAAACCTTTACCTTTAAACAATTCATCTTTAAAACATTACCCCATAAGTTAACATAATCCATAAACACAACTATAAAAAAAACTTATAGAAAATAAGAAAGATTTCACAATTACAAATTTCCCCAAACAACTACTATTTATCAAAATTAAAAACCACATAGCCTGCGCCAGGAACTCCCCTGTGAACCCTCCCTTTGCTGCTGGTGCTGTTCTGTGTTCTTTTACCTGCCCTGAGAGCAGTACTTGGACACTGGGATCTGAGGGCATAACAGCAGCCCCAGGGCAGCTCCTCCTCTCCCGCTGGGAAGTGGAGCCCATTGCTGGGGAAGCTCTCTAACAACAGGTGTTTGTCCTCTTTCTTGTTCTGGTTGCTTCAGAGAACCCCTTCCCAGCTCCACGGAATCCCCCACACAATGCCTTCCCTGGAGAAGTCTACGGACAGGGTGGCACTCGATATGCTGAAGAGAACCTGCTCATTTTTAAGCGCATTTATTCAGTGATCAGCTCTGGATGGGGCCTGTTGGGGGTTGGATCTGTTT
>WBNO01010662.1:14326-86612 GCA_013400575.1 Peucedramus taeniatus
TACCTGTCTTTCAAACCAAGACAAAGTGGCTTTCGAACATCTCCAAGGAGGAAGACTCCCCAAGATGCCTGGACAGCCCTGTGCCAGTGCTGGGTGAACCTCATATTAAAAATATGTTTCCTGATTTTCAGAGGGAACCTCCAGTTAGTGTTCATTGTCCCTTCTCTTGTCAATGGGTGTAGTGGTGTGTGTTTTTATAAAGTTCTGTTGTTTAATTCTAAAAGTTTATAATTTAATGTTAGTCACCATAATGGTTTGTTCCAATGTACCCCTATTTCTTCCCCTGAGGATGGTTTGCCCCAAGTTGTTTTTCACCAAGTTTTCCCGCCACTCAGGGCGTCCATCAACCTGCTCCTCCCTCCCTGTCCCTATATGGTGCTGTCAATCCCAGTTGTGCTGCCCCTTTCCTCTGTCTGTCAGGCTTGTCCTACCCAGTTTGTTCTTGAAACATCTGTGTCTGTCACCCAATTCCCCACTGTTGATTTGTTGCAAGGGCTTTCCTCCATCCCAGTGTTACCCGTATTGGTTCAGTTAAGTATGTAACCCTCCCCTTTCTGTTTCCCCATTCGTTGTTATGTGTTCCCACCTCCTTGAGGTGAAAGGCTTATAAGCCCTAGCCGGAGCCTTGTTTTTGGTCACTTTGCCCTGACTCGTTTGGGAATAAAACTCTTTGGAACCTCAGGCAAGTGTGCATTCCTTCGTTCTTTACTTTGGGATTCTTGTAGCTGTTCTCCAGCAGCTTCACCCATGCAGCTGCCCCCAGTGCCACTACAAAAGTCTTGGAGGAGACTTGGGGGCGGCCACTCTCGTGGCTTCCACTACCATGTCAGGGGCATTCCACTACCATGTCAGCTGGCATCAAAGCACTGCCTTGTTGGTAGCAGGAGGAGGCTACAGCTGGGCACCAATGGAAAGAATATGCTCTCCTCTTGTTTGCTACCATTGAGTGTCCAAGGTTGGACTTGGCTGGAGAACAATGAGCATGACCCATCAGCCCCCCAGTGGGTGAGAACTATCCTTCAGGAAGTTGACTTGCTTAGGCTTTATTAGCAGATTTTTTTTTTAAGTGCATCTATTCACTACATCGCTTGAAGAAAATTTGTCCAAACTTCCTGATAGTTCTATCCACATTTCTAACAGAATCAGGATTAGCCACCTGTATTAATTGGTTATTCGAAGTGGGCTGTAAGAATACAGTTGATAATTGCAAGGTCTGTGTTTTTCCCTTTAAAGGAAATGGCTACTTTGTTTAGAGATAGGTGATGACAGGAATTTCCCAGTCTGCTTATCTGCTACAAGGTGGATGTAACCTGGAGCAGGAGTCCAGACTTGGGTCAAGTTGCAATGATGATTTTAGCACCTCCTTATGACATGATTTTTGTCAAGCGTTGGAACAGGCTGCCCAGACTGAAGTCACCATCCACAGAGGTATTTAAAAGATGTGGAGATACAGCACTTAGGGACTTGGCTGAGAGGTGGACTTGGCAATGCTAGGTTAGCAATTAAACTTGGTCTCAGAGGTCTCTTCCTATCTAATGACTCAATGATTCTCTGAGTGTCTTTCCAAGGACTCAGATGGCCAACATGCTTGTGACAAAAGTGTCCCCTACAATTATATTCTATCAGCTTCTGTAGCAGTGTCAGGTGGGTTGATCCCACCAGCCAAGCCCCCACCCAGTTGCTTGCTCAGTTCTCTCCAGGGCATGAGGGAAGAGAACTGGAAGGACAAAATGGGGAAAAACTCTTGATGGATTGAAAAACCCGAAGTAATGTTAACAAATGCAAAGGGTTTTGATTGCTTTGATAAATTTAGCCAGCAGCTAAAAATCAGCAAAAAAAGAGTCCCCTTATAATTTTAACATCTCTGGATTTATCCTTTGACTAGACACTGGTTCATTCTGTGTCTTTCTCTGCTGAAATAAAAGGCTTTTGAAAACCCAGTGTTTTATTTCCATGGAGGTATTAGTGGATTACAGTTCAGCTATTTCTCAAATTTTCTGTTTCTCTGTAACTTAAAACCATTAAAGACTTCACAGGAGATCTCTAAATCCTTGCTGTAAGATACTTCTTCCATCCCGTCAGATCATTGTATGGCTCTTTTCTGTACCCTTTCCATATCTGTGGTTTGTGTGTGTGCATGCCTGAGTGGTGAGTGTCTGACCTTCAAAACTGTCCAGATGCCCAGTATCCAGCTCACTGACGTTGTGATCAGAGGAAAATTCATATTTTCAGTTGTTTTCCACTTTTCTATATTTTCTATTCTTTTCTATCCTTATCTTTTCTATCTTTCTGTTTATGTTCAAGAACTATAATAATCTGATTTGTCTCTACATCAAAAGAGTTATTCCTGTTGAGCTAAGACTCCTACTTACCACACTGCCACCCACACTGCAGCCCATGCATTTGTAGGCATGACCTTCAGGACTTCCTTTTATGACCATGGCCATGTACTAAATAGTCGCATAGAAGCCTGTTTTGCATAAACAGTTCAAATTCTCCAAGCAATCCAGGTTACTTAAGCAAGTATGCATATGTATTTTTGTGTGTGTACACAAATATGATTTATATTATTTGTATGTATTATGAATTTATATATTTTATATATGTGTGCCACTGTACCAAAGAGTCCTCATGGTTATTTGCCACCTTGTCAGTTTGTGTCATCCACAACTGTTATGAGCTCCTGTGCTTCTGGATCTCTGCCAGATCTTCAGCCAGATCATCTGTCAGAGGCAGCTCTCCATATGAGTTAAGAACCTATGGAAGAGCTGGGCTGTCATAACAGAGAACAGATAGATGAAATGGCAGGAGGTGACAAAGTCCTCATTTTTAGTAAAAATGGAATTCTATTGTACTGTAACTTGGAATTTTTCAGACATGCAAACTTAGCTATTTTAAAGTCAACAAGCTTAGCAGAAGAGGCACTCATACACTGAAGCTCTTATGCATTGTCTCTTTCATCGTATGTCTAAGTTGCATTTCTAAAAGTATATAAATTGACATAAATGTTTAGTCCCTGCAATTTGTTCAAAACAGCTCCATGAAAGCCATCTCCTTGCCATAGTACTTCCCTGCCTTATTTTCTCACTCACTTTTCAGTCTTTGAATCCAGCATTAAGATTTCATCTTTACCTTCCAGAGGTTGCAAAAATATGCTATGTCCGTCTTTTTGCTGCTGCTCTACAATCTTTTGATAGCTGGACCTGAATCCTGTACTGCAAGCATTTTTGCTTGAACAGCTCCTCATGCTCATACCCATGTACACATTTTGATACAGGGTCCAGCCACTATAGGGGACAGAGCCTTACATTGGTGTGAAAGCACCAATAGCTTTTGTGAAATGAGCTATGTGAAAAGAATTTTTGTGAAATGCCTATTTCTGAAATGAGGCTTGTTCTTTGGGAAGAAAGCAGGTTAGACAGGAAAACAAAAAACCTTTTGTTTTGACACGTTCAGGTTGATGGCACAACAGCTTGTTGAGAGAGGCAGGCATATGTGCCAGGGCATTACTCCTCTTTGCCAAAGGCAAAGTGTCATCTTTCACGGCAGGTACTCTGCTAGGAGTGGAAACAATTATACTTACTTTGGCGAAGCACTTTATGATTCTGGGAGACAAAGGAGTGTCACACGGGAATTGGAGTGCAGGTATTAATACTTGGCACTCACCAACCCTGTCTGTCGAAGGGCTGCAGTTGTTTGCCATGCTGCAATAGTCAAACCCCTTCCTGATTGTTTAGCTCAGTTTGGTTTGCTTTCTCTCTCACACAAACGAATAAACTTTGTACACAACCAACATAATGTAGGCAAAAAAAATTTAATGAGCCTAGTGAGAACTTCTCATGGATGTAAAATGACTAGCTGTGTCTCTTAGAGTTGTTTGGTTGCTCATTCTGTGTGGTGCTGTTCTATAACCTCTTTGGTTCGTTACGGCTGGAAGAAAACAAGCCTATTCTGCCATTTATTAACTGGCTGGAGGGCATTCTGAAGAGTTTAAAATAAAATAAATTTTCAACTGTAAAATACATTTTAGAATAAATTTTAAACTATAAAACTTGTACGGCTAAGCCTGTGGTTTGAAGGCATTAAATTGGAACTCCAGGGGATGCACCAGCTTCTGTATTGGCTGTTGAAATACTGCTTTGGGGAAACATGTCAGGTCATGCAGGCAGCTGCGCTTTGGTTGAAAATGATGAAAACTAATAGTACAGCATTTACATTATTTAGTATTGGGCCAGTATTAATGTGACTATGCTCCTTTGGGGATATGAAGCTGCAGTGGGGGTAAAGAAGCACTAACCAAACAAGTGAATACAGTTTCCAGTTCTGTCATATATTTAGACCAAGAGATCACGGTAACACTTTCTATGATGCTGAGAGATTGTGATTACTGTTTCAGTGGTCCTGTTAGTGAACTGATTTTCAAGCTGTGTTTACTATCTGGTTAATAACTTATTGAATATATGACTTGTAAAGCTTTAACACTGTGCCTTAAAAGACTTAGTAAATTGAAAATACTGTTTAAGCTTGGAGCTATCAGTGCTCTAGTTTGGATATTCAATGGAAACATTAATTAAAAGACCTTAATGGAAATAAATAAATAAATATGACCCAAGCTCCTTCTTAGCATTTGGCACCCCTAGAGCTGGTCATCAGAGGTAAGGGTCCATTAAACCACAAGATAGGGAGGGATGAAGAGAAGGTGTTTCTGTATAGACTGGGGGGGAAAAAAGACTACCTAAAATAATTTTCAGAGGTGGCTCCTGTAGTCATCATTAGCTATAAAAGCAGAAAAGACACAGATTTAAAACTCTCCAGGACATGACAGCTTTAAAGGACATTACAGGTACTGATTAGTCAGAATCACAGGCAAGTGGCAGCACTGCAGAACCCAAGGAAAATTTTCTTCATTAAATGTCTTCCTAACAATATGTTTGCTATTTGATCTTTTGGTACATTTCTTCTGTTATTGTCAAACTATGGCTTTTAAGTGTTCCCTTATTTGCAAAGCTTAAACAGTTTTAGGGCTGAAAGATCAGACACTCCATTCCCTGGGGAATGGATACCTTACAAACCCCAGCTGGAGACCATTGTCATAGTCACCAGCATATTCCAGCTCTCCAAAGGCTAGAGGAAGTACCTAGATGGAAATGGAAATGGCAATGTTTCTGCATAAAGAGGTTTTCATGCTGATCAGAAGACGGTATGATTCAAGATCATGGATTAAATGTCAGTGCCTCAGGAAAGAGACCGTGATGAGTGAAACACCAAAGGTTGCTGTCATGTAAGCCACATGAACTGCTCACATGAACAGTCACATTGAATTCAGCACTACTGCACGGGGAAGGCATTGGTAAGCATGGATACATGTGCTGAGGAATACCCTATGTTCTTAAGACACAAATCCCCTTTTTATTCCTTCTTCCACTGAGTCTGCAGATGACTATGGCCTGTAAAGGAATACATTGTTCATTTGCTCAGGTGCTTTAAGTTTCTTTTAAGTTTTCTGATCTTTACCCTTCTAATAACCTCAGGCCTGAGTTGTGATGCTGTGGAGTCAATACGTGCATAGTCTAACCTAAAGTGTTTAAAAGTGTCTAAAGTGAGGCTAAGCAAGCCAGCAATTCTTCCAGCAAGCCATAAAATGGATGGGTAAGTGTGATAGTGCTGCAGAGGGCACTGCACCTTCCTCTGTGTTACCTTCCCCCACCTGCAGGGCCTTTGCTCAAGGGACTCAAGGCTCATTTTGCTTCCCACTGGCTCATAACCCCAGCTAAGGGTGCTGGTGAAGCTGATAGCCTGACAAAAAGCTATGTAAATGTCCATAAAAAATAAGCAATAAGGTTAACAAGGGTAAAATTATAGGTAGGAGATCAAGGAATCCCAAGTACATAGGAGGAAAGATACCAACATGAGGACCTGGTAACTGCGGATGAGGAGAAGGCAGAAGTGCTTAATGATATCTTCTTTGCCCCAGTCTTTATTGGGAAGACAGCTTGTCCTTAGGACAACTGTTCTTCTGGGCTGGCTGATGGTGTCAGGGAGCAGAGTGGTCCCCCTGTTATCCAGGAGGAGGCAGTCAGAGAACTGCTGAGCTGCTTGGACATTCATAAATCTATGGGACCAGATGGGATCCATCCCAGGGTGATGAGGGAGCTGGCAGATGAGCTTGCAAAGCCGCTCTCCATCATCTACCAGCAGTCCTGGCTCACTGGTGAGGTTCCATAGGTCTGGATGATGAGCAATGTGATGCCCAGTCACAAACAGGGTGGGAAGGAGGATCCTGGTAATTATAGGCCAGTTAGCCTGACCTCAGTACCTGGTAAGGTTATGGAACAGTTTATATTGAGTGTCATCACAGAGTGTTTAGAGGATGGCCAGGGTATCAGACCCAGCCAGCATGGGTTTAGGAGGGGTAGGTTGTGTTTGACCAACCTGGTCTCCTTTTATGACCAGGTGACCTGCCTGGTGGATGCAGGAAAGGCTGCTGATGTTGTGTACCTGGACTTCAGCAGGGCCTTTGACACTGTCTCCCACAGCACACTCCTGGAAAAGCCAGGAGCCCATGGCTTGGAGAGGAACACTCTTTGGTGGGTTAGGAACTGGCTGGATGGCTGGCCCAGAGAGTTGTGGTGAATGGTGCTGCATCCAGCTGTGGCCAGTCACCAGTGGTGTCCCTCGGGGGTCTGTGCTGGGGCCAGGTCTGTTAAGTATCTTTACTGATGACATGGATGAGGGGATTGAGTCTTTCATTAGTAATTTTGTAGATGACACTAAGCTGGGAGTGTGTGTCAATCTGTTGGAAGGTAGGAGGGCTCTCAGAGAGACCTGGAATGGTTGGATGGATGGCCAGAGTCCAGTAGGATGATGTTTAACAAGTCCAAGTGCCGAGTCCTGCATTTTGGCCACAATAACCCCCTGCAGTGCTATAGGCTGGGGATGGTGTGGCTGGACAGTGCCCAGGCAGAAAGGGACCTGGGGGTACTGGTTGACAGCTGGCTGAACATGAGCCAGCAGTGTGCCCTGGTGGCCAAGAAGGCCAATGGCATCCTGGCCTGTATCAGGAATAGTGTGGCCAGCAGGAGCAGGGAGGTCATTCTCCCCCTGTACTCGGCACTGGTGAGGGCACACCTTGAGTGCTGTGTCCAGTTCTGGCCCCTCAGTTTGGGAAGGACGTTGAGACGCTTGAGCGCGTCCAGAGGAGGCAACGAGGCTGGTGAGGGGCTGGGAACACAAGGCCTGTGAGGAATCACTGAGGGAGCTGGGAGTGTTTAGCCTGGAGAAAAGGAGACTCAGGGGTGACCTTATCACTCTCTACAACTCCCTGGAAAGTGGCTGTAGTCAGGTGGGGGTTGGTCTCTTTCTCCAGGCAGCAACTGACGGAACCAGAGGACAGAGTCTTAAGCTGCATCAAGGGAAATACAGGTTGGATATGAGGAAGATGGTTTTTGTGGAAAGAGTGATAAAGTGCTGGAGTGGACTGCTCGGGGAGCTGGTGGAGTCACCATCCCTGGATGTGTTTAAAAAAAGACTGGATGTGTCACTCAGTGACGTGGTTTAGTTGAGGTGTTAGGGCTGGATTGGACTTGAGGATCTTGAAGGTCTCCTCCAACCTAGTGATTCTGTGATTCTGTGAATAACATCCTATTGGAAATAAAGTGGGAGCTGGTTATTGCCAGGTTACTGGATGTCCTTGGTATTGATGGAGCTGGTGTTGATGGAAAAGATATTGCGTTTTAACACCAAGGCTCTAGAAGTGGTACACTCCCCTAAATGTTACCTAGTGGGTGACAAAGGCTCCTTGGATTCCTTACAAGAGGTGGTCTTTAGCTCATCAAATCCTACCCATGTTTTGTGTGTACCAGGCACGCAAAGCACTTGTGATGTGCTTGTGAAATTGTCCATATCCAGTTTGCAGAGCCTCTTTGCACCTGACTAGACTATAGACACCTGATCAAAAGGACCTGAAACTAGGGTGACAGCAACAGGGGACAGGACCTTCTCCACAAAAGTCACCCCAGTGCCAAGTCAGCACAGGCAGAATGTATGTGATGTCACCAGTACAGTGGAGGAGGTTCTCACACAGGCATTGGGTTTACCCAGCACAGAAATTCTGAAGTCCCTATCTGGTGGACTTCGATAAGAGCTTTAACTTTCACACCAGATGTTGAGTGCCTTGCTTGTTCTGATTTATTAACAATATATAAAATGATCCAATATTTGGCCACTGCCTTTAAATCATAGGATTTTCCATTCTAAATGACAACCTTTGCATTTTATTAGTGTGGCTTAGTCTTTATTAGCCCTTTACTAACCCCATATATCTTACCAACGCTCTTAGAAGAAGCTTTTGTACATATTATAAATTACCTTGTGGAATGACCACATCCACTGGCATACTTGAGAATATGATGCTTCTGCCCCAGGTCTTGGCAAGCACATAAGAGAAGGAAGCATTTGTATTGCACTAATACCAAAAGGGGAAGGTGTGGGCTTGTGGTGTGGGTGCAGATGGGGGTGGAGTAGCCTCATGAATCCAACAACAACTGCTGTGACCGATCCCCTGTGCCATGCAAAGGTGTTTAGCTCCTCTTCCTCAGTTTCTTAATTCCTGAAAGGCATATTTTTATTCCCTGGAGAGATACAAGAATTGATTGAATAATGTCTGAAAAACAGCAAAGAAATAAGCACTGTGTAAATGCCATGGTGGATTATTGCTATTCAGTCTTCCAAAGGAGCATCAAACTATGTTTTGCATTTGAGCTTAGCCAGATCTTTGCAGTGAAACTGAGAACTAACTGTATCTTAAAAATTCAGGAGCTACTATTTAAGTCTCTGTAAACACAGCCAGCCATACAGTGTTTGCTGTTGTGCCCTGAGGTGCATTTGCCTCACTCACAATTATTTTTGCTTTATCTGGGAATACACTATTATGTATTAGATTATTATCAACATTGGTCAGTATTACCAATTTGTTGCTAATTTCTATGGATTCTTCCTTATTTTTCCTCAACTCAAATATCAGAATGCTATTTTTGAAGCCACTGAGAGGAATACATTACAAGTGTGAATTCCTGGAAGACACGTTTGCACAAGTCCCCGACAGCACTGATTGGCCCATCTGAGCAAGGTCTGTGAAAGGACAAGAAATCATGAATGCATACTGAGCAAATTCCAGCAGTGATTCTGTGTCATCCCCTGGCAGTGACAAAGACTGGCAAATATCTTCATCAACATATAAGACCTTATGACCATTTCTGGTAGCTTATTATTTTTTTGTCCCTGTGTTTTACAGTATTACCACATGAAGCAAATTTCTCACCCTCAAGCCTCAGTCCCTGGATGTTTTGGAGAGGGTTGTTCTGCATTTTGTGGGTCTGGACCACCTGTAATGTGGATAATCTCACCTAAGACTTGCTTCACTGGAATCGCTGCAGTGAAAGCTTGCAAGGTCCAGAGACTGGGTAGCTGGAGATAAAAGCAGTGTGTCATGTCCCTCAAGACCATCCTTCTGCAGAGGATGAACTATCTGCTCCTTGCAAAAAGATGAATCTTATGTCTTATGAAGGAGCCTGTGGTTCACCAGGAGCTGATGTGACAGGCTTAGCTCCTTGCAGATCCATAAATGGTGCTGCCAAGAGAACGCTCTTGGGCACACATCAAAAAGGTTTCCAACAACCTGAAGTGCATTCCCCTGCTTCAACTGCAGTCCATATCCTCAGGCTCACCATCTCCAGCCAGTTGTGCCTCTGTCTCCCACTCTGCTCTCTCTAACCTAAAGGTCTGCAGAGGAGCATGCTTCTCCTGCATGTCCCAGTCCAGCAGTGCATTTCTGAAGTGATTACAGTAGGGACTAGATTAGTAGCCAAGATAAGTGTGTAACAGATGTCCTTCTGTTTTCTCTGTCTCTGCCAACAACTACAACAGCATGAAAATTTGTAAGTTCATTGTATCACAGGATATTCTGAGTTGGAAGAGACCCACAAGGATCATTGGGCTCAACTCCTGGCCCTGTACAGGACACTGCAAGAGTCACGCCATGTGCCTGAGAGCATTGTCCAAACACTTGAACTCTGTCAGGCTTGGAGCTGTGACCCCTTCCCTTGGGAGCCTGTTCCAATGCCCAGCCACCCTCTGGGTGAAGAACCCTTCCCTGATATCCTGCTTAAACCTCCCCTGAAACAAGTTCAGGCCATTTCTTTGGGCCCTGTCACTGGTCACCAGAGAGATCAGCGTCCGCTTCTTTGCTTCCCCTCTTGAGGAAGCAGTAGACTATGATGAGGTCTTTTCTTTTTGTTTTCTTGCTTTCTTCTCTGAGCTGATTCTCTTCTTCAGTTCTCCCTGGCCCACACCTCTGTGCATTAAGGCCTTTCAGTTCTATGAAAAAGGAAAGGAGTTATGGCACTGAATGGACTGTCTCCTTGCCAGGAGACATTCTTGAGGCACTTGACTCTATGCCAGCTGCTTTACGCCCTGTGCTAACAAAAACAGGAATGTAAAAAGGCCCTGGAAGGGGGGCCCTTTTCTGGGGGTCAAGGGCTCAGCTCAGCTGCTTGACTGTGGAGGAGCTTACTTGTTTTAGGCATGTTACCAGGGGTCTTCTAAACATACACCAGGGTCCATAAGTGTCTGAAATTGGG
Source organism: Peucedramus taeniatus (assembly GCA_013400575.1). NCBI lineage: Eukaryota > Metazoa > Chordata > Aves > Passeriformes > Fringillidae > Peucedramus > Peucedramus taeniatus. The sequence goes on from WBNO01010662.1 coordinate 24,964, forward strand.
TGGCAAGTCCAGGTCTTCTGTGGCATGATAGCATTGCATGAGTAGGCCATAGCACCCCTGTGAAAGGGGCTGTGTTGATTGAGGCTGGTTTTACAGAGCTATATAGCCCATGGTTTGACTCTAAAATCCCCAAATTGATGTATTTTTAATGGAAAACCTTGTTCTAGATGCAGATGATTTCACAGCAAATCAAGATGTGGTGCTCCAGTCTCTGCAGCAGAAACTATGTGTGGAAGGCATTTCCTAAGATTCAGTATAAACCATCAGTGAGTTTGGATGAAACTGTAATTAAGAACTCCATGGTTAATGCTAGTAAAATGATGAGTGGAGGAGTGGATCATAATCTTTATATGTGGAGCTGAGTGAAACTAAGTTAGCATCTGCCACCTGAAATTTTTTAATTTGGCTGTAAAAAAATTCTAATTCTGTATTTATATGTATAATTAAGAAACTTAAATAATGCCAGAAAGGATCAGAATTGCTGATGTTTTTCTAAGTTCATATGAACCCTACAGGTTCATTGGCAAAGGCAAATTACTTTACCTGGACTTCAATTTCTGGTCTTTTTCAGCATCTGTCTGGATACTTTGCCATAAGAGTCAAAAAATATGACCACTTTGTATTGTTATCAATTTAACTGAGTAAAATGCATGGTTCACCTTTTATTTATTGGAAAACATAGCCCTAATTTTGAATTTGTTTAATTTTCAAATAAAATAAAAATTCTTTGTACTCATGTCTGTTCAACTTCCTCTGAGCTGATATCAAACTATTGTTTGATATCAAACTACTGGTTTGTGCTGGCCTTTTGTACTTTGGACCATCATCTATTTTTTGTCCATGTTGGAATTTTCATGGGGCTCTCCTGTTTTCATCTTAGTACATTATCTGACACTGCATTGCCTCTCTGAGGCAAAAAAAAAAGTTCTTGTTTACTTTTCTAGAAGTGTTTTCAACTTTGTATGGATAATCAGATCCCTGACTTTACCTAGTGCCCTAAATAAAATGGTGCAGTATAATGAAAGAATAAATATTCTTTACCATTTTTTTACTTGATGTACTGGTTTAATTGATGAAGCAGGGTGGATTTCTGCATCTACATTGAATTTGTGCAGCCTTTACTGATTCAAAAGATAATGTGGGACAATGCTGTGCTTTGATTTTCCAAATGACTACATGGACTGACATGATTCCTCTACTATTACATCCTTCCATGTATGTGTTTTATGAAAGAGCTTTAGTACATTATCAGTGGATAAAGCAATTCAGAAATTTTCAATAGAATCCATACTTAGTGTCACAGATTTTTTTTTCTTTTGTCCCACCAGTTAATGATTTTGTTATCCTTTCAGTTAAATGCCAAATCACTCCTCAGAAACAAGCCAGCTTAGCTTGCTTATGCAAACGTATTCAAACCTCCTTAAATCTAGAAAAAAGCTCCAAGATCTGATATAAGTGGGGTCTTTGGTTAATTTTTTGAGATATAATTCAGAAGGTTCACAGATGCACAGTGCTGGAAAAAAGAACATTCAGAGAGCAAGACTATTTCATTTTGGGGCAGAGGTTCAGGTCAGAGCTCATTCCACCTCTGGCCTGAGCACAAATAGGAGTGGTTTTGCTTTGTAGAAAGCTTATTGCCCCTCTCACTGTGTGCTGGGGCAGAAGGAAACCCAGGTACATGTGACTGATGATACTTATGGCTTGTTTCAAGTGATGTCACTGCTTGCTCTGTGCATGAGTAACAGGATTCTGTTATACAGAAGTATTGAGTGTTCTCTTACTGCAAGGGAGCCCAAACAGCCCCTTTACCTGCTGGCTGCATGCTACTGTCCCCTGCTGTGTAAGCTTTAATACTACTAATAATATCTTCCATCTTAAGACAGGGTAATACTAGCTATGGGGTCCTGAGGACAGCCTTTTCATTATTGTCCCAAAAGGAATGACGGCAGTAATGGATGGGAAAGGTAGGGTAGTCCACAATGTGCAAAGTAATTCAAATGAAAAACATCTGAGTGCTTCCCTACCCCCAGGAAGGATGCAACCTGAGATAGGAACATGTGTGTGCTGATTTAGAATAACATTTCCTTCCTAGGTTAGTCTCTATGAAAATGCAAACAGGTGTTAGTAAGCTAGTGTTACATTCTGACAAAATCCCTTTCATCAACAGGCCTGGGCTTGCACCAGCTCAGGAGAAGGAGCCAGGAGAGATGGAAAATAATAAGTAAGCTCCTCGTAGAGGTGCAGTGCAGCTCACTCAGATTTTAGGGACTGTTGTCTTCCGTTGCTTTGCTCCTCTCTCCTCCATCCCTTGGGTAACATTACATGCCAGCAGCATGTGATCCCAGGCAATCCAATGAGACTTTGGGCTGTGCCAAGAGCTGGAAGCATGTATGCTGGTGAAACAAAATACTGGGGCTGCCAGGCTGACCCTGGTGCCAAGAAAAGATGCCAGGGAGTTCTCCCTTGGGCTCATTTACCTTCCCCAGGGCTGAACCTTGGCTGTCCTGAAGAAGAGTTTGGGACTGCCTTTTGTAATGCTCTTGCATCAGCCACTGGAGGAAAGGGGGAGAGGGGAGGAGAGGGGAGGGGAAGGGAAGGGAGGGGAGGGGAGAAGCTCTTTGGACTTGTCCAGCTGTGTACTGGCAAGGGAGAGGCCAAGAAGGAGAGGCTCAGCAGATGTTTGGCCTGTCAGGCTGGTTTTGCCTTGCATCAGGGTGGCACCTCTGTGCTCCATGGGGAACGTGTGTGGCTCCAGATTCCTCAGGTGTATGTATTTGTTATGAGCACATGCTGTCAAAAGTAGAATATAACCCACCTTGCCTTCTTTCCTAAGTCTTATTTAGGTAGAACAACAATACACAGCCACAAATGCATGATAAATGCCCAAAAATTAGCCTGCAAGTCTAGTTTTTAAGGTTTTTGCCTTTGCTTGCAAGTTAGTTGGCTCTCAGGTACAACAAAGAGAATTCTGTCTGCAGGCTCCTGATATTCATCCATACAAAATCTGTGCGGACACAGCCCCACAAACCTTTCTATGCCTCACATCAACCCAGTAACAATCTGCATCTACAAATTCAGGTGGTGAGGATTAAATGTTGATAAAGGGTGGAAAACATGTTGCCTTGTGCACAAGAGTGGCAGCTGATCACCTAACTACTCTACACCTAGACACTTGCAACATTCAGGGTGGACACTCGCTTCTGAAATAATATTTCCACTTGAAAATTCTTATTGAGGTACTTTGGGGAAGGAAGAAATAGCATTACTATCCCAGACCTTTGAGTGTAAAAGGACCAAAAAGAGGCCCACACTACTGAAACTGGTGAATATCAGATCTGCTAATGGACTTAATACAGGTCTTCATTTACATAATTCAGCTGAGAACAGTATTTAGCCTTGTTATTTTATTACATAAAAACTGACTAGAGTCTGGTATGAATGTCTGAATACTCAAGCCAATTTTCCTCCCATTATTTATAGCAAAATGAAAAGTGAAAAGGATAATGCTTCAATAATTTGATTTGTTTTACTCTAATTGAAACTTTTTTCCTTGTGAGTGGAGAGAGAACAGGTGCCTAATTAGAGCCCACAATAACTCTCACACAGATATAATTAAGCAGGAAGATCAATAAAAATCTCTTCTTGCTAAACAGTTGCCACTTTGGAGATAGATGTTTAAGTGTGCTGAAATAAATCCTTTCCCTGGGGAGCACATGATAGCACTCTTTTGGGAAAAAGATTTTACTTATTTATCTTTCCAGTGGCCATGGTACTCATGAAGATTACAGGCCAGCTTGTTAGGAAAAAGTTTTGCTGTTACTGAAAGATTGTATGGGTGTATACAGAAGGTTTTATTTTAAAGTAAATTATGTAGGAAATTGTTACTTTTACAAGATCTTTTGGAACTTTTTATGAGGTACGATAAAGAAATTTTATTTTTAATATATTCATGGAACAACTAGAAATACCTTAAATGGGTCAGACTGTTTGGCCCTGTCCTGAGCAGATGCTGGCTGCCCCATGAATTTAGCTGTTCTTGATGTGCATGGGTAGTGCAATGAGAGATACAGAGAATGTCAGAATTTGGAGGACCTGTGGACTCTCTTGAAGGCAGAGAAGCCCTTCAGAGAGACCTTGACAAATTAAAGGGCTGAGCAATCACCAACTGAATGAAGTGTAACACGGACAAGTGCCCAGTTCTGCACTGGGGACGGGCCAGCCTTAAATGTGCAGACAGACTGGGGAATGAGATATTGGAGAGCAGTGCCACAGAAAGGGTCCTGGTCCATGGCAAGTTGAACATGGTCAGCAGTGCCCTGGCAGCCAGGAGGGCCACCCGTGTCCTTGGGGGGGCATCAGGCCCAGCATCGCCAGCCGGGCAAGGGAGGGGATTGTCCCGCTCTGCTCTGAGCTGGGGCGGCCTCACCTCGAGTGCTGGGGGCAGCTCTGGGTGCCACAGTAGCCTAATGTAAGGCTAGAGAGTGTCCAAAGGAGGGCCATGAGGATGCTGAAGGGCCTTGAGGGGAAGCTGCATGAGGAGCAGCTGAGTTCACCTGGTCTGTTCAGCCTGGAGGACACTGAGGGGAGACCTCATTGCAGTTCACACCTTCCTTGTGAGGGGAAGAACAGGGACAGGCACTGATCTCTTCTCTGGAGTGACCAATGAAAACACCTGAGGGAATGGCCTGAAGTTGTGTCAGGGGAGGTTTAAGCAGGATATTAGGGAAAGGTTCTTCAACCAGAGGGTGGCTGGGCACTGGTAGAGGCTCCCCAGGGAAGTGGTCACAGCACCAAGCCTGAGAGAGTTCACAGAATGTTTGGACAATGCTCTCAGGCACATGGTGTGATTCTTGCAGTGTCCTGTACAGGGCCAGGAGCAGGACTTACTGACTCTTGCCAGTCCCTTCTAATTCAGGATATGCTATGATTATCACAGAATCAAAGAATTATTTTGATGAACTATCATCCTTCAGTAATGGACTCAACAAAAAGAGAAGAGCCAATTGCATTGTCACTTACTGTGCTGGACACCTCGTCTGGAGGGCACAACTAACATGAAAAGATAGAACAGATAATCTCTCAAATGAGCATAACTCTTACATGTCCTTTCTTTTTAGTGTTCTCAGCATGGATCCTTCATTTTTGTACCCTCAGACAGTGTTATAAGGAGAAGAAAGCATAGAAAAAAATGGAAGTTTAATGAAAGGAATTATTTGATTAAAAACAAAAAGGAATATTAACTTTTCATTGGGCCATCATCTCAGAGGTAAAGGCACTTGTTTTCACAGCCAGTTTTGGTGCTCTACCTACTACAGTGTCTTGGATGACGTAAGCATAAACACAGTTCACCATCTGCCAAATCTCTCCATTCCTAATATATCTTCTGAAAGTATCTTCTTTGGAAAGGGCTATTTCTGGTAATGGCACTACAGTGTCTGACAATGCACTTTACCATAATGTTCCAGGTAACAAAGCCTGAGTTCTAGTGAAAATCGTGGAGAAATGCTGTGAATTTCTCTACTCATGGCAAATGTGTTCTTCCTGCTTAATGCACTTCTAATAAAACACCCTGATGGTTGGGCCTTGAAAATTCCTAAATTTCTTAAAATTTTAAAAGCCCTAAAGTCAAATCCCAGCTGGTGTTTTGTGGTACCATTTGTTAACATCTTTTCTTCCCTGAAAAGACAACCACAGAAGTGGCAGCAGATCTTCTGAGCTAGAAAGTTACTATTTCATTAATAAAAAAAAAAATAGTGTACATCAGATCCAAAATTATATTATTACTTGATATTATATTACTATATATTACTTTATATAATACTTTATATTACTATATATTACTATATATTACTTTAAACTACTTTATGCTATAAATAAGATTTGCCCTGAATATAGTGCTGGTGTACTGAACATTGTTAAATGTTTCATCAAGTAATCCTTATTAGCTGCTGTCTGTATGTTTTTGCTTACTGTTAGTTATCAACTGGCAAAGAGTCCCCTCCAACCAAACTACTTAATGCTACTTTGTTGCTAAAATGAAAGTTGTGGAAACTTCACAGAGGAGGTAATTATCAAGCATATTAAATTACCTTAAAAGAAAGGAACGAGGAGAAAAAAAAAAGGGATTCTGGTAGTCTGCACTTCAAGACAAATGAGAGATATATTCTGTTGTTCTGCTTTTTAATACTTCACTGAAATTCTTAAGCAGTATGCTACTGGCCCTTTTGATGTTTGCTTGAAGATCACAGCAAACAGAAAATGCATGCATAATGAGAATGATCAAGTCTCATTAGAACATTAAGACCGTTGTAGACAGAGACTGTGTAATACCAGCTTTTGTCTGTGACTACAAGTGTCTCATGAATACTTGAAGAACTGACTTGCATTGCTAGCACAGAAAAAAAATAAGTGCCTGCATTTGGTCCCTTCTTTGCACTTTACATTTTTTAAAAAATTATTTTGAAATTTTAATTTTTTTCCATTATTGCTGCTAGTAATTATTTGTCTGGGAAGGAACATGTGGAGAAGCCAATGTGAAGGAATTAATGTGTAGGTAACATTAATGTCTGCTGTGAGGCAGTCCTTAGGACTGATCATTCTTTCTCAGCCAGGCTAGAGACTGTGGAACAATCTACTCTAGTGTTACTGGGTTGTTGAGTTGGTTGGTTGGTTGGTTGGGTGGTTGGTTTTTACCAAGCTGGATCAGAAGCAGTGGAAACACTGCTGGATTCCCAGCACTGCAAACCCAGTACAATTCACATTGACAAGAACATGAAAAGCTGCTTGCTGCCTTTGTGCTGATGCCAGTTACCCTGTGAGTTCAGCTGGACTTCCAGCTGAAATGGAAGCTGGAAGTAAGTCATTCCAGAATGGAATGACAGAAGTAAGCTGTGCTTTTTCCTTATGAATCCTATACAAGCATTCTAGTCCCCAAATAGTGTTCATGCGTTTTGGGCAAGGAGGTAGTTTGTTTACTCTTTTTATTTTTTGTACCACCACTTGTTAGAACATAATGAAAATGTGCTAATCTTGAGGGGAAATCTAAGAAAAGAAAGAAATGTAAAGTTTTAGGTCAAGCATTTCAACTGCAGCCCTAAGGTAGAAGAATTTACAGGGATGAATCCTGGTCAACATGGTGCATTTCTTTCTGTTTATTTACAAAGTTAAGGTTTTGAGAATTAACTGTTCAAAGTTAAGGAGAATTTAGGAGTTAAATGGTAGGACTAAAAGGACATTGTTTTTTGTTCCTCATACTATCTATCTTTATTTTAGTAAAGATTTTTCAGATTAATGGGTTTTATAGTATTAGACATGGATAGAAAATGTGATGAGGCTTCATGAACTCCAGAGAAGCTGGGGTCCTGCTCCAACCTGTGACTTGATTGCTCTGGACAATGCAAATTATAGTTGCATGGTCTCCTGGTCTCCTGAGGACAGTGAGGTTAGTCCTTCATTTCTCTTGCAGGTGTGAGTGGATTTGCACTTATAATTCCCCCTTTCCAGGATAAGCTGTGGTTATCCTCACAGTGAATGTTGTCACTCCCAGGTCTGTTGCAGCCAGTAGGGATCAAAAAATCCCTTTGAAACCTGCCTAAAGGACCGGGAATGGACACAGAAAAATTACCTTCGACTGCTGCCTCCTAAGAATGGAGGAGAGAAAACAAGGCCATGTGGCTGAGCTGAAAATGTGACATTTCTGCAACTTCCCTTTCTTGTCTATTACAAACCAGAGTGTCCCCATCTACAGCCCACAGCAACCAGCTCGTGTCTGCAGTCTCTCTGCAGGTGACCTCCTTGACCACCACCAGCTTTCCTTACTCTCACTGGGCTTGTTCTTCACTTCTGGCAATGCCATCCCCAGGGAACCTTGTGGTTTTCAGAGGAGGTGTAGTGTAACACAATTTTTAATTTGTTTGGGTGAATGCAGGAGAAATGGGCCGTTAATGAACTTATACATGTAGTCTGAAAGAATAGTTGATATGGATCAAAACTGGTCATGTAGGTTTGCTGACCACACAGGTCTGTTCAGTGTGGTTGATGCACTGGAGGGCAGGGATGCCACCCTGAGGGGCCTGGACAGCCTGGAGAGTGGGCCTGTGCAAGCTTCTGGAAATTCAATAAGGTCAAATGGAAGGTCCTGCACCTGGATCAGGGCAATCTCAGGCATGGATACAGGCTGGTCAAAGAATGGATTGAGAGCCATCCAGGTGAGGAGGACTTGGAGATATTGCTGCACAAGAAGCTCATCATGACCTAGCAATGTGCACTCACAGCCCAGAGAGCCAAACATGTCCTGGGCTGCATCCAGAGCAGTGTGGGCAGCAGGGCCAGGGAGGGGATTCTGCCCCTCTGCTCTGCTCTGCTGAGACCCCACCTGCAGGGCTGCATCAGCTCTGGGGTCACCAAAGTAAGAAGGATATGGACCAGCTTGATTTGGTCCAGAGGAATGTCTCAAAGATGATTGGAGGGCTGGAGCACCTCCCCAGTGAAGAAAGGCTGAAAGTGTTGGCTTTGTTCAGCCTGAAGAAGGAAAGGCTGTGGGAAGACCTTAAGGCATTTTCCAGTCCCTAAAGGAAGCTACAAGAGAGCTGCAGAGGGACTTTTTACAAGGGCATGTAGAGACAGGACAAGGGAAAATGGCTTTTAACTGACAGGAGGTTCAGATTGTCTATTAGGAAGAAATTCTTTACTAAGAGGGTGTTTAGGAACTAGAACAGGTTGCCAAGAGAAGTTGCTGCCCCATTCCTGGAAGTGTCCAAGGCCAGGCTGGGTGGAACTTTGAGCAACCTGGTCTAGTGAAATGTGTCCCTGCCCATGGCAGGGGGTTTTGCACTGGATGTAAAGTCTCTTCCAACACAAACCATACTATGATTCTATGCTTCCATGATTATTAAACATATGAGCTTGCAGGAAAAGTTGCAGTCAAAGCACTGTGGGGATATTAGACTGAACAGAATTTCATTACTGGAATCTGGTATAGGACCTTTCAGTCATATTTTCTTAGACCTTCCCATGTGGGCAGATGGATTATTATTAGGTACAGCACTACTTACTGTAATGACAGTTTGCTGGGTTGTCACCTGTGTACGCACAGAGCTCTGTCACAGTCAGAGAAGCTGATGTAGTCTCTAGAAATATATGAAGAATTAAGATCAGGTATATGCTTCTTGAGATAAAGGTGAGAGAAAAACATGCTGAGAACAACGGGAACAAAGACAGTACCTCATCTGATTGTTTTCATCCCTGCTCAGATGAAATACAAATGGAAAAATCAGCAAGTAGTAGGTGAGACCAATACTGGAAGGTATGTTCAGCTTAGTTTTATTTTATTTCTAGGATGATAATTAAAACAATTTAGAAACATTCCTTCTTGGGAAAAAGTGGATCAGGAGAGACTCTTGTCAGAAAGAAGAAACTATGAACTCTTGGGTGCAGGCACCCAAATACACAACTTGCACTCATAACCAGGCTCAAACATTTGGGTTGCCTCTCCTCTGCCATGTAAGTTAACAAGCTTATAACATAAGGAACCAGCCTCAGCAGATTATGTGTTTAAAAGGCTGGAAGTTAATAACTTAAATGGTAACACCATGATGCCAGGACTTACAAAAATACCATAAATTACCAGGACCATTTCACTGAAGTTGCAGAATCATTAATGGCACACTTTACTCAACAAAAACCAGATGAAGAAAATTTTTTAGCCCTGGCTTCTAAGGAAAAGCCTAAATGATCACTTTTTCAATCCTCTTCACTCTGATGGTTTGAGAATGGACTAAAAAAAATGATAGAGACAGATTTCTCAAAAATAATTAAGTGTACAGAAGCCTTGTGGGAAACTGAAAGCTGGCTATAGGAATATTTGTAACTGTTTCTCCACTAACAGCAGAGAAAAAGTGAACCTCAACCACTACCTTTTTGGCTGTCTGGCCATGAGGTGTCATCATCTAGGTAACCTCAAACCACGTAGTGTCACCTTGATAGTAGGAGGAGTGAAGTAGGTGTTTCAGGAATACAGAGAAAATCTGAAAGATGTGCTAGGTAAAGAGTAGAGGGAAAGAAAGTTAATATTGTTAATACATTGCAGAAGTATAGGGTACAAGTCCATTCAAAATCAGGCTTATTTCCTTGTTATTGAATTTCTTTTAAATGCAAAATAATAGGTATCAGAAGCAAAATAACAGTTCATCAGATGGTGCTCCAGTTGTAAGGCACTATATATAATGTGGAATGTCTGTAGCTTTTAGACTTTACCAGCACAGGTTTTTCTCACATTGTTATGTGTGAGCAGAAGTTACTATTTCGCAATATACTGCCAAGTGCTAACCTTTCTCGGAGTAGAAAAAGCAGTTTTAGGGAAGAAAAAATTCTACTGAAAGCTGGTCATGTGTCTTTGAGGAAAAAAAAGTCATACATATTTCATTACACTTATCCAGCTGGAGGGCACAGTTAACTTTGAATATAGGTGATCAAATGCAAGATACCTCTTGTGACAATGGTGTTCCCTTTTTTCAGAGGGCTGAGTGCTACAGATCCCATCTCCCAGATCTTTAGAGAAAGGACACAGCTACAGCCTCTAGTCACTGCTGTCTGCCCTTGCTCTGAAGGGAGCCTGGCAGCCTAAACAGACTCTGAAGAAAAAATCTGAACAGTCTGTTAGGTTTATAATTGAGAAGGGAAGGTTGGAGGCTTAAGCTTCTGTCTCTCCAAAAATGTCACATGCTCCACCTCTTTCTTGTGAAGTGAATAACTTTAATTGTCAAGAATTCTGTGTAAGATTTGAACATTCTGACATTCTTTTCTGTTAATCTTCCAGAGCTTTAATATGATTTGACCATTTCCAACACACAGACAAGCTTCTGTATGAATAAGTGGGCTACTTTGCTGAGGCACCAGAGCTGTGGCTAACACTTAATACTCCTGGTTGGGGGACCTGGCAGCAAAGAGCTGCACAGATCTAGATGTTCTTTCTTTTTGCCAGTTTTATGATGCTCTTGTCATGAAATATCCAATTGCTTTTACTCATGCTTGTAAGATTTACTTTTCAGCTATATCTTGCCTGGGCTGGGTTAGGTGGTCCAGCATGTGGATTTGCATTTGAAGAAGGCTTGGATTAGAATTTTGAAACTAATCCCAAACTGTGTCTTAAGAGTGACAAGTGGGAACTGGCATTCAGATTCAGTGATATTTACCAAAGCTACAGAAATATATGTTCTCCTTTATGTCAGGATTAAATACCAATGGTTTCTGTAATTTTTAAGGAGATGGCTTTCAGAACAGAAATGGTGATGTTGGTGCTCTGTGAGATGTGAGGAAACCCAGCACTACATCTTGTGCTCAAATCTGGCCTTTGAAAATGTTGTGAGTTTTAATCTGAAAGTGTGTCCACGCAGTATACTCACCTATCTTCACTGATTATTCCAGCCTTTTACATTCACTTTCATAGCATGAGCCACTAAAGAGCTCTCAGTCTTCAGTATTTCTGCAAGAGAAAACTGAGTCTGTCCTACCAATTTTAGAAAGTGCTGTCCCATCTTCCTCTTCAGCCAGAACACCTGAAAATTCAAATTCCCTTTGTCTCTTTGCTATAAATCCCACCCTGTCACTTACCAGCTCTGCCCTGCAAAACTCAGGCATGTATACCAGTTACAAAATAAGACATAGGAAAGAATCGTGCCTAACTACACTCTGTCTAGGCATCAACACCTGCTAGAAGTTTCAGCCATGTCTGACAGAGGCAATCTCTGATGGTTCTGAAGATGGATATGCTGCTGGCCCAATTAGAGAGGTTGGTAACATCTCCTCGATGACATATTTAAGAAGAAAAGCAAAACAGCACGGGCACAGTTTTTTCCAGTGGTGGCGATGAGCCGTGGCCGCTGCCACCTCCATGTGGCCCATGGCAGGCCTTGCCTGCCCGGCTGCCCCCAGCCAGCCATGCCGTGGGCAGAAGGGCAGAGGGGCTGGTGGCTCTCCCTTCCCAGACTCCGCATGAAGAGAGATGTTAAACAGCGCCAGCGCCGCGGCAGCCACCACCGCCCCTGCGATGGCAGCGGGATCGCCCGGCCGGCAGCGGAAATGTGAGGAGCGACTCCCTGACACGGAACCTAGACAAGATCAACCTCTCGGCACTGTGGGATCCTGCAGGAATCTTTGAATTGGTACAACTTGTTGACAACGGTACCTACAAGGAGCAGTTTTTGTTCTGGTCAGAGAAGAGGAGGAAGTGAGGACGTGAGAGAAAATAACATGGTGGCATCAAGGTCAGGGGAAAAGAAAGAGGGGGAGAAGGTGCTCCAAGTGTCAGACTCGAGACAAGGACTGTGGTGAAACAAACTGTCCCTCTGTAATGCATGAAGTCCACAGGGGATGCAGAGATCCACTCACAGCCCATGGAAAAAGTGCTCATGCAGGAGTGGGTGGGTGCTGGAGGGGACTGTGATTCATGGGAGACCCGAGTAGAGAGGGAGGCCCCTGCTTCTAGAGATAGAGAGAGAGGGCCCTTACTTCCAAACTAGAACAGCCTGTCCTTAGAGGACTGCACCCTGTGGACAAGTGACCCATGCCGCAGCAGTGGGTCTTCTTCTTTTGGGAAGACAGTTTGCCCATGGGAAGGATCCCATGGCAAGGCAGAGAAAAGGCTCCTCTCCCTGAGCCAACAGAAGATCTCGGGTGATGAACTGACCAAACCCCCACGCCCTGTCTTCCTGTGTTTTTGGGAAGGAGGGAGGGACTGGGGGAAAAAAGATGTTTTAAAGGTCTATTTTGCTTCTTGTTATCCTCCTCTGACTCTGTTAATAATAAATTTATCTTATAACTTTACATTTGAACCTAGTTTGCCCTTGGAGTATTTTTCTCCCAAGCCTTATCTCAACTCATGAGCCCTTTGTTAATTTTTTCCCCCTCTCCTGTGCCCAGCTATAACAGAAGAGGGTGAGTAAATGACTTTTGTGCCTGTCTGGTGTTTGGCCAATATCAAACCATGACACTAATTCTGCATGGTAGAACTTAACAACTGTCAACAGAAGAGCCCTTATGTGCAAATGCTCATATGCATTCTTTGTATCCTTAGAAAATGCAGTATCTCCTGATCCTTTAAATAAGAAATTACCTAATTCCATTTAATGGGGTCATTAAGAACTCTGATGCTCCAGGTATAAATTCCTGTTACTACTGTGCACCTTAATTTACTATTCATATGTGAATCCCTTTGGGTTCCCAATTACTATCCAGCATCGGCAATTGACTCCTGAAATTATTCCCACAGGTCTGACTTAGCAAAGGACACTGCAGTTTACACATTAGTTCCCTAATTAAAGACACAACACTCAATAAACCTTGAAAAACTGGCAATTGGAAGCTAAGTTAGTCTCACCAAATCCCTGTTGACATGGGTTTTGTTGCCTGATGACTGACCACAAGTGGGTCATGTGAAGTGTGCAAAATGAGTATTGAGGTCACATGCTAGTGAGGATGAACTAGTAGGAACTGACTGAAAAACACTCTTGCGTAGACAGTGCCTTGACAAACACAATGTGTTGTGACTCAGTGCACAACATCTGAAACACTACAGGTGTTGCAATTCCAGCTACCAGCTGGGACATGAAATATCAGGTGAGATTGGTGGGGGAAGGAGAGATGGGTTTCAAGAAACTTGTCATCCTTCTCTCTGTGCTTCTTTCTGCAAATGCAACTTAGCCATAAAACAGCTCTCGTCATTTTAATCAAAGTCCTGGCCATGATGGTATTCCAAGAGCAGAAATTCGGTTCTTGTTGGTTTTTGTTTCCTCTGCAGATTCAAGCTCCTAAAAGCAAAAAGAGCATAACCAGGTTTATAATTTCTTTTATTACAGCAAAGCAAAAAATTTATAAAAATGCTCATTCTGCCCTGTGTTTATATAATTCTCTTATCGAAGCATGGATCTCTGAAAAAACAACATAGAATTTCACAGATGTTCCAGCCAATTACACAAACACTGTAAGAGTGATAGTAAGAATGGCTGCAGTTGAAAAGCAGTGTTGAGCAGTAGTCTCATTTAAGGTTGTTGTGCTTTGATGAAATGTGTTCATTATGTCAAGTATGAAAAAAAGTTTATGTGCAACCATATCAGAACTTCTATCCTACTTTTACTTCTTTGGGCAGAGCTTTCAGATATTGATTAATTGACACTTAAGTGTCAAGGTAGACCAATACTAATTATAAACAACTTGTAATTTCAATACTTCACCTATTTTTCATCAGTCCCTTTACCTCCCACTGTTACGTTTGTCATGATAAAAGGACAACACAAGAAGGTCTGTGGTGTCTCAAAAGGAGGGTGCATTGAGCCAGCAGCCCATCTCCACTGCTAGCAGTTGTCCAGGAAAGAATATGAACAATATAAGCATATCCCGCTGCCATATCTCCAAGACTCTCCCATCCTTCACTTATTTTGAGATGTGATTTGCTGAGTAACCTTCTGTCTTCTCAACATTTATACCATCTTCCTTTGATGGAACACAAAGGGTTTTTTATTCACAGTTTCCTTTGGGAAGCAGCTTTACACACCAAATGCCTACTGATCAAAAATATCTCCTTTCATTTGTTTTGAACGTGATATCTTTGATAGTCTGTAGTTTCTGTACTGAAATAATTTTGTTCTTATTTCGAAGGGAGTCTATATAATGGTATAGTTGAGATTTTCCATAGAAGAGCCCTCATAGTGCTCTGCTTTGCACTGGTAGCTACAATGGTGTTGATAACACAGCAGTGTTCTGGCCCCTGCTGAACAGCACTGGCACAGCATCAATGCTGTCTCTCCAAAATTCTGTTTCCCATCAGTAGGCTGGGAGTAAGCAGGATCCTGGGAGGGTACATAACTAGGACAGCTGACCAAAACTGACCAAAGGGATATTCCATACCATATGACATCAGCTCAGATATAAAAGCTTAGTAAAGGATGAGGAAGAGGGAGGCAAGGAGGAATGTTTGCCTTATGAAGTTTGCTGAAGCTCTGCTTCTCAGGAAGTGGCCAGACGTGGCTTCCCAAGCTGATGGGAAGTAGAGAATGCTTTTTTCCTCTTTGCTTGTGTGTTTTAGTAAATTGTCTTATCTCAACCTACAAGTTGTTTGTCATCTTATTTTCTCTCTCTTGTCCAGCTGAGAAGGGGGACTGATAGAGCAGCTTGGTGAGCACCTGGCATTCAGCCAAAGCCAACCCACCACAGTCTAATAATGTGTCTTTCAAGGGCTTGACACAACATTTCCTGGTTCTTGTACAAGATCTTGTACCCCTTTCATAAAGACTTTCACACCACTAGTGTATGTCCCAGCTGATGCCCCCTTACACAAGCATGGCATTGCTATACCTTGAACTAAAACTAACACCAAGGCAGCAGAAGGTAATACCAACCCAAAAATTCTAGCTTTGGCACCTGCTAGAATTCCAACAGTTCCAGATACTGATAGGCTTCAGAGGGAGGGCATGATTTGTCTGTTCATTCCCCTATGTCCCAGACTGACCACAAGCAGGACTGCAGTGCACTGGCATCATCCATCACCCCGGACACCAAAAACCTGCACACATCCAGCAGGTAGGGATCTGTCCTTAGGCAGATTAACTCACTAGGTTCAATCTTAAAACATTCTCGTCAGATGCCAGAGGTGACTTTTACTTCAGCACCTAATCACTATAAAGAGAAGTACAGCCCTACAGCAAGTAAAACACCAAAACGCCTTTATTCTTTAAAACCCAGGAATGAGGCTCTGTAATGAAATTCAAAGGTAAAATGACAAACAGAAATGAAAATACTACATCTCCAGATGGCAGTAAAGTTCATTCAATTTGAGTACCTTAGGCACAAAATGAAAAAGCAAAGATGGATATATCAAAAGATCACAGCAATTCTCTCTTTACCTTAGACAGGCTATTAATTAAAAAGTGAAACAACACATCTTTAAGAGCAGAAATTACAAAATAGTCCCAAACATGACAAGCATGAGCCAAGTAAGGAATAAAAGCAAGAGAATTATGCCAAAAGATCTTTATGTCTAATTTGCAGCAAGATTATTGGAAGAACGCTCATGGAAGCATTGCAGCAAGTCTTTGGCTGTGCTGAGTGATAGAGGCCTCCAACTTCTGTGCTCCTGTAGTCTTTTTGCTCCTTACATCTTTCCCTATCTATGCTTGGTAAATTGAAAACATGAAAACATGTTTTATTTGTAATGCAGGAGCACAAAGCTGGCTTTCTCCACTGTGCAAGGTGCTCTGTACAAGACACATGCAGTCCCACCTCTATGGACCTTCAAATACAAACGCCAGAGGACACAATAGAAACAGAGACAGAAATAGAGACAGCAAAGACAGAAAAAGTCAGTAGATAGTGTGTGAAATATGCAAGGACTCTGTCTCTGAAGCACTAAACTGCTTGTGGGAGTACCAAGTACTAGTAACTGATATGAACAGAAAGTTATTGTGTGGTACTGAAAAAAGAGAAGGAGAAAACATTTAATAGATTATCAACCCTAGGGCCATAGGTCCAGGGAGGTCTGGAAAGACCTGTCTCTTGTAGTGGACTTCCATTACCCAGTTCTGCTTGACAGGCTGGTAGAGGGGCAGCTTCCCAGACAGAAAACAGCAAGGGAAAACATAATTTTCTTCTTCTGGGCCCAGTGTGGATGCAACTTGTCTGCACAATCCAGCTGAACAAGCACATCAGGCTATTGGCAGGGACTGAAGTTGTCCTGACATCTTTCAAAGAACCCCTACTCTTGCAGACTCAAGGCACCACCATTGAGCTGGGCTCCAGGAGCTCTGGAGGGCTGCTACGTGTGTCAATGAACCACCACAACTACACTCACAGGCATCATGCAGCTCCAGCCCATCTGCCAGCAGTGCCACTGCCAGCTCGGGGAGCCTCCCTCCTCCCAGAGCTCAGAGCCTGGGCTAGGCTAAGCCTTACTGCTGTGGGTGCTCTGCCTGCCTTAGTCCAGACCCTCAGCCAGGAAGAAAGGGCATAATTGACCACTCACAGTGCCTTGTTCCAGTGTGCAGTCAGCAGCACAGCGTCACAGGCAGTGCAGTCCTCCTATCCCAAGCAGGAGAAGAGAGACTCCAGTCCCTGTACTCAGAAATAGGCTTATCCTTGTTGAAAAGGCCAAACACAAAACAGCTCCTAAGGACTAAGGAGTCATCTGTCTGCTGGCCACCCAAGACAGTAAATGATGTCACTTTTTCTCTTAGAAGCCAGAAGAAATCTATTGTCTGAGGTGCTCTGCAAAATGAGCACTTTGTATGTTACCGACTGAAGTAAAGTTGGCTGTGCACAGTACTTTGCTGAGGGGTTGGGTAATCTGAATAATCTGCTGTGTTGTTCAGATTTAAGGTCATAACTGGACATGGTTTGACAACTAATCAGTGGTTCATCCTATCAGTGTTGTTCTGCAGCAGCTGAACATCCTAGACATCCCAGACAAAAGTTTGCTAACTGCCCACCAGCAATTGTTGAGTGATAACAGATGCAGCTCCCCACGTTTGTGCAGATACTCAGGTTAATCTAACAGTTTTATACCTAGAAGCTCAATACACAGTAATTAAAACTAAAAATGTTTTGACAGTCAAAACCAACGGCTATAAATTAGAATGCTGTAAAAAGTAATGGTTTAAAAAAATACAGATCTATAGATAAATCAGATTTTTGCAGCAGAGAATAACTTAATACAAGACTGTTAATGTAAAGAAGCTCTTAACTACAGGCTCAGATTCTGACTGGGAGAAGAGTAATCTTCAGAACTACAGCCAAGGGAAATTGTGAGAGATTAAAGAGGGAAAAAATCTTCTTGCTAAAGAAGGAGTGAAAGAAAATGCTAACCAAGGTCTTAGATTCACACCCAGGGCCATGCTGCTCTGTGATATGTCTATGCACATGCAATCAGAAGTTAGTTATCTTTCATGAGGCTCTGACCCAGAGATGAAACATCTCACTTGGTCCCACATCCTGTTACACACATGCTACTGATCAAAACGTCAGGGATCATGCCTAAAGGTATTGAAGAGGATGCTGCCACACAATTTTACTCTGCCTTTCTCCAAGACAAATCAAGTAGTTTTTGACAGCATATGTGATTCCTAAGTAAAAAAACCACACAGCAATGCTAGGATGTGCCTAGTTTGTGCTATGTGGTGTTTTCTCTGATACAGCTCATGATGATGAAGTAACACTGTTCAGTAGTAATGACAGTCATGGGATACCTTTTAGAAGATAACAATATGAACAATGGATTTAGACAATCCTCACAATTCTTCCTGGTACTCTGAAGGAGAAAAATTGTTCTACTTCACTCCCCAGCAACACATCACCCTAAATGCTGGATCTGCAACTGAAGCATCTGCAAGGTTTACATGTGGGCTCAAACCTGCCATCGGGTTTGTATATCGAAATACTATGTAATGGCTAAGATGAGTGTGGAAAAGGCTAGAATGCAAGAAAGTCTCTTACTGGGTCTTGATTTTGCCATGAAGATTTAAAAGCTATATATACAAGCCTGAAGGTTCTAATCTCAACGGACAGGAATGAACATTGTTGGTCACCATATCTGTGGAAAATTTCAGACACGCATTACACACATAACACTGTGGTTTTAAAAAAAAGTCTCTGTCAAATATCTGCTGTCTTTAATTTCAAAGGAAAATCACATGAAGTGTATGAGATCTTTACCACTAAGAATGAATGCCACTAAATCACCTGTAGCAATTTCAGAGAGCCATTGTTTAAACCACTATTCAAATAATTTCAAGATTAAATTTCAAATGGAGCAGCACAAAAATACAAGACCCCCACCTGTGCAATGTTATTCCAGAAATGCCTCTTTCCATTTACAAAGCACTTCTATTTAGCAAAAGTTCTTAAAAAAAAAACAAAAAACAACCAAAAAAACCCAAAAAAACCCAAAACAAGCAAACAAACAAAAAACCCCAAACAAACAAACAAAAAAACCCAAAAAACAGCCTAGTTTTTAATTCTCTAGGTAGGATTACACACATCCCAGAAAGTGAGAATATGTACACATCCCAGAAAGAGAGAGACTGCCATTTCAGGCTGTATGAAGTTAATAATAGGCTGATAAGTCACTTGGCATTGAAAAATATATATTTATAAGCAACGCAAATGACTGAAAATAAAAGTGTTGAGTAGCAAAGTATGTGAAATAGGCATAATAATAAGAGAAATTAAATTACACCTCCTACCATGAAAAAAATAAATCAAGGCTTTTTGTTAATGGATGGGTGATTGCTGCTATGTTGCCATGGAAGATTTTCCTTTAACCTGGCAAGATAAATGGAAAAAAATCGTTCCATGAATCTGCCATCTGACTTTTCTAAAGTGCAGCTTTCTAAAGCATTTTAAATACATTTAAGAGTCTGACTCTAAATGCAAGGAGATTTCCAGAACAGATTCCAAAACATCCTGTTAGAAGTAGTAGCCATTTCTATGCAAGAAAACAGCCCTGAGGTTAAAGTAACAACAAAGTAGAAGACAAATCCCAGAGCAGATTGTTTGCCAAAGAATTCACTTGTAGGTATGTGATGACCTAGTTGTATCAGTGAGAGTAAGGGGATTTAAAAAAGTCTGGAGCATCTGCAAATCTCATGGGAGCTGACAAAAAAAGTGGGTGTCTAGCATTTCTGAAAACTGGGTCATTTCTACTTAAACATAACGACTGTGGAAGGTTTACTCTTACTTACCACAGGACACATTGAACCCTGGAACTAGTGCCTATTACAGACTGATCTGAATGTTCATGGTACATAAATTTTATTACATATCTGTGGAACAGAGTTTCATCCTAAACCTTAGCTTAGAGCTCAAAATCACTTCCTTTGAACTCACACAATCAGAGTAACTTCTTGGACCAGTCCCGGTCTACTGAGAAACACAAATTGCGCCATTTCTTCCTTTGACCTCATATTAACCCAGAGGCTGAGAGTGCTCACATCTAGAGTCTTAAATTAGACACAAGACCTTCTTGTGTGGAAGATTTTCCCCCTAGGCGACAGATAGAAAGCAGAGGTTTCTGCCATAGCTAGGATCTTTTATTTGCCTCGCCTTACCTTTCATTTCCTTGCCTTTCCTCACCTTGCCTTGCCTTTGCCTTACCTTGCCCCACTGCATTTTGGTTTTCTTCTGCAAACATCATACATAACACCCCTGAGGTTACTGTTAGGATGGGTAGGTCGCTTTCTTCTGTCTGTATCTCAGATGCAGCAGAAAATAGTGACTGGACTTCTGGTAGCTCCATTGACTTAGCAGGGAAGGGTAAGTGCTGATGCCTGCTCAGTAAGAGGAACCTTGAAAAGTTCAAGAGTAAGTTTCCCTACCAGTGAGCTACTAAGTACTCCTTTTTAATGTTTTTCTATTTTCTCCTTGGAAACTAAGAGGGAAAACTTCAGGAGAAGTATTAACTACGTTTGCAACTCCCAGTGGTGGCTGAGTCCTACAGAGCAACACATGTCTCTCCAGGAGGCTGGTTCTGACAAGGCACAGCTGTGCCTTCAGATGGTCCTGGTACCAAGCAGTGGGTCTAATTCTGGTTGTCACACAAGTGGAAATGGGTGACTGAGCAAAGGGCAGGGCCACCACCAGCACACAGGAGCCAGCAGGGACCAAAGCCTGAGGGTACATAAAGGGCTCTGGAGCACTTTGAATGGGGACACCACAGAGCCCAAAGTTTGTCACACTGGCTCCACCTATGGAGCCACATGTGCCTACTGTGTGCCACAGAGTGTTCTTCAGTTCCTGAGCCATATCTAGCNATATGTTATTGAAAGAATTAAAACCGAGGTGGCATGGGTGGGGGGAAGTTAATTAAATCGTTAGTAAATAGCTACTAATGTTTGCATCATAGTAATTTAAACTCAGTACTTATGTGTCTTTTGTACCTCCTGCATCTGTTCTGATTTTCTCTATTTCATTGTAAATGTACACAACACTCTGAGATAAAGCAGTTTTTTAATCTTTGACAGGAAGACATTAAAAAGATAGTTGGTATTTTAGAGTGTCATTTTGTTCTTACTAACAAAAAATAAAAACTGGTTTGCTGCATGGAGTTTTCAGGTCTTGCCATTATTAAAGTAAGGATTCTGCATATGGGCTACTACAACTTAGCAAGTGTCTTCCATTCCACAATCAGTAGTAAGGGACCACATTTTCTCAGATTTGGGGTGTAGGGGAGGGCTGTATTGTAACTGCACATGCAAGCTTCATTTTGCAACAATGCGTTTATGCATAGTTCTGAAAACTGAGAAAGAAAAAGATGACAGTCTTTGTAGAGGAGAACTTAAAACATCCTGCCATAGTGATGGCAGAAAGACAGACAGGCAAGAGCAGATACTAGACAGCCTGAAGAAGCAATGCCAGGGAGCCTGGCAGTTTATTCCAGTTCTTTATTTTTATGTGTTTTCTAGAACATAATTTGTTTGCTCACCAGAAAAAAAACCAAACCAAAAAACCAAAAAAAACCCAACCCAAACTCCAAAGATGACTTAACATTACACTGCAAAGAACTTTGCATGCAAGTTAGCCTTTGCCTTTTTATGAAGAATTAAAACAAGCAGGGGTGTCTAAAAACATTTTTCTGTTCTCTGAAAAATAAAGAGAAGGGGAAGAGGAGAGTAAGATACTACTGAATAATTGCCCTTCAAATCATAAACCCTTGAAAAAAGTCCCTTTTTGCTTTCCACTCTAGCAACTGTGAAGCAGAGTTTGGCCAAAGATGACGTTAGGGGAGAGAGGAGGACCTGAGAAGGTACTTCAGGATACCTGACTCGGAGGTGTAAAAGAATGACTAGGGAATAGCCTCCAGGGAATGAGGTTTTCACTGCTCTACGATACTGAGTGGAGAGAGGAAATAGGGCACAACTCCCAGCAGCCCATTGCGGTGGTTCTGGATGACACTGGTGGTGATCCACAGATGGCCTCAGAGGGTATCATGAAATCAACCCCATGCATGTGTCTTCCAGGGGGCTTCCACTGGGCTCCCTGCAACTGCTGCTTTGAGGTATGGCCAGACCCATTGCCCACACCTTTACTGGTCTGGGGAACATGGGTTTGGACCAAACAACTAGGAATTACACTAATATTGCAATATTCAGCTCAGATCATACTTTATAGTAAGTATAATCTGAGTGCTCATCTTCAGAAATCAGGCCTCTGGGAATGCTTCAGACTGAGCAAGCAAGAAATACAAGCCACTTCAGAATCACTGCAAAATTCCTGGTCAGGCACTTCAAAATGCCAACTGCTCATCCTCACTTGTAACTTTTCCATTACATCAGAAATCTTGAAGATTTTCACTTTTTGCTAATTCAAAAACAATGTGATAGGAAAAACTTTTGTGCGTGTGTTTGGAAATCGTGAGCTTTTACACCTGCATGCAAAGCAAAATAAATATATTTTGCTACTACTTTGAACTATATAGCCACTTCTATTAAAAGTGGCATGCAAATAGCTATCTCTTGTGTGCCATAGATTAGTCATACTTTTTTCCAAGGAAGATTATAAATAGTGTTTAGGAGGGAAACAGAGAGTATTTTGCAAATGAGTCCAGATGGAAAACTAACAGATGGCCTAGTGCTGTATTTTGTATGCTCAGCTCTATATTTAAATAAAAAATTTTCATAATTAAGATGAAGGTCTGTAACAACACTAGCTACTTTTCCTGTGGCAGCATCATACATCATGTATCACAGGTATGAACTGCAGGCTTTTCATTGAATAGTGGTTAAATATATATACAAATCTTGCTACTCAATTTACTTAAAACATTGGGGAATAAAATGTAATTCATGGAAATTATAGAATAAGAAAAATAAAAACCTTTCATACAAACATACATCACATAGTAAAGACATTTACCACCATCTGGTCTTTTTTCCCCTGCAAACTGAATGACCCACCACCTTACTTGGAAGGGAAGGGAGAAGGATCACATTTGTTATAGGTCTTCAGCCAGGAACCATAACCCCAGTAGGATTTTCCTATTTCATTACCTGAAAGAAATGGGGTTCTTGAATTTCAATAATTAGAAGATCTGGAGAAGATAAACTGTGGCCCTACACATATATTGTAATCTGAGAACTGAATCAAGAGAAGTGGCTCAGGTGTTAGTATCTTCCATGAAGTGTCATGTGTATGTATGCAGATGTTACTACCAGGGATTTCTGCTAAAGCAATGCTGTAGCTTGCCCAGGGTGTAACAGGGGACACAGCAGCCAGAGCAAGGGCTCCTTCCACAGCACGCAGCCCCAGCCTGTGCTCCCTACCACCCACAGCGTTGATGCAGCCTGACAGACATGCAACAATCGCATTCACACCAAAGAGCCTCTCTACATCTTCAGCATTTTTTTCATGCCACCTGTGAGGAGGTAAGAGGTGCTTATCTTGCAGTGGTCTGCAAGCAGGGTCCATTGAAGTCAGTGGCAGGTTACACTTGGTTTTGGGACACTCAGAGTTCAGGAAGAGAAAAAATGGCTTAAAAGAACTTCCATCCTTCTTCTGTGCTCCCTGAGGTTTTCCTAAGCTGTCTCAAGCCAAAAGCCAACTGTAACTTTGTGGCAAGAGGGACTGCCTCTGCAAAAGACGAAAATGCTACACAAATCTACCTGCTGGGAAATCTTTAGTACCAGCAGGGTTCAACAAAGATGACTCTACCAGGAGACATTAGGCTGCAAGTCAGCAACTCAGTGGGCTTACAAATCATTCACAGTGGTAGAAAATATGTGCTTTGTTACCAAATAGCTTCTTCTATTGCTCTCACAGTCATAACATTCAAGTGCCTTACCATAGCACATTAAATACTGTGACTCATAACTATCATCTGCCTCATTTTCCAGCTTATCCTCCCCCCACGGAGGGAATTTGATGTACAGCAGGATGTCTTGTTTTGGTAGGGTAAATACTTTTTTTCCCCACATATTTCTGTTTATACATTAACAAAGGAAAGCCTGAAGCTGCATGCCCTGAGTTGGAGCAGAGCAAGGGATGTTTGTGGCAGGCATTTTCTTCTGTGAGAGGACAGGGACTACAGGTTATCTCCAGGGATGGCAAGCTTGCCCTTTTTGAGAACAAGGCCTTTTGGAGGTGAAGACATCAAATTTAGAAACTTTTTATTCTTGATAAACCGCTCTGAAAACAGACAGTTCTAAAGTGCTCATGTTGCTATTTGTAAAACCAAGTAAGATGCTGATTCCTTCCTAGGAAGTGCTGCTATGATGTTGTCAGTCTCTGCTCTTCTGGAATTTGCTGTGTAGGTTTGACATTTCTGGAAGTCAGTCTTAAAGTGAAGGCTCACTCATTAAATTCTTCCTCTTTTCTTCATGTGTGCAGCACTGATCAGTGGCTGCAGAGACATCTGCTGGTTGTTACATTTTTTGAGTATTTAGTAATCATAAGGAAGACAGAAAATTTCTCAAATAACATTTATATCCTTTGATATCTTTCTAAATTTCCTGAAATTTGTTGAATTCAAACATCTTACCTATGTACCAAATAATGTTTTGTTTTTACTTCTCTATTGCAAGAGCAAATTCTTCGAAGTAGAAAATATTCTTAATCTATTGGTGCACTATCTGGAAAAGAAACACAGCCATGAAGGTAGATACTGCCTTCTACTTAAATAATTTCCATGGCTTGTAGGGCTTTATGTTTGTGTTCTGGAAGATGGACTTCCAGTTCTTTCTATAAGGCACTACTCACACTGTCCTGCTCACTGTGCCACCCCCCTCCACTGACATTGTCAGAGTTTAAACCAATTTCACCTTATTTCCAAAGTTATCACCTAATTTACATCATTCTGAAGATCTGGTAATTCAAGAAACTGAAACACCAGTTTGATAATACGGCAACATGCAATGTAATCTGGATTTTTAAGGCTGACGAATTTGACTGTAAATCAGTTCTGTGCAGAGGTTGGCCTCTTCTGCACTTAATTACACCTGTGCAAACATCCATTTGTTTATCATTGCCAAAAAACCTGTGTGAGCTATTTGCATTCCCAGAAACCACATTTCCATATTGAGCACTTCACTGAGAATGAAAACATCTCAGCCATTAATTCAAATGTGACACACAGAATAGTTAATATTCTCTTAGTTGAACTTACCTGAATTTTCACCCCATAGTTCTAAAGAAACTACGTGGCTGTAAATGTAGCAGACTTAAAATTTCAACTGCTTCTGAAGGATGAAAGAAAAATTCATTTATTTTCACTTTAGTTTGCTCTGTAAATATTTACTGTTCTTTGTTATTTTATGAGTTCTAGAAACCTTTAAGACCCTGCTATGCACATTAGCCACTGACTGTATCCCCACAAGGAGAAGACAATGGGACGTTTCCTCATGAACACTTCCTCATCTGGGAAAGTACAACAGGGACAAGGGTGCAGCAGGGTTTTAATACAAGCATTATTGTTTGTTGTCATTTTATAGAGATGGAGTTCACTTTCCCACAGGTGTCCTCACAGTGCTGTGCTTTGCATTGGTACCTACAAAGGTGCTGGTGACACACCAGTGTTTTGGCTGCTGCTGAGCAGCTCTGCACAGCATCAGGTCTGTCTCTCCATCATTCCAACCTCCCACCAGCAGCCTGGGGCTGGGAAAAATCTTGGCAGAGGACATAACCTGGACAGCTGACCCAAACTGACCAAAGGGATATTCCATACCATATGACATCAGCTCAGACATAAAAGCTAAGTAAGGGAGGAGGAAGGGAGAGCACTGGTTATTTACAATGTTTGCCTTTCAGAGCACCTGTGACATGTGCTGCAGCCCTGCTCCATGGGAAGTGGTCCACTATTGATGGGAAGTTCAGAATAAAATCATTGTGTTTTTTCCTTTGTTTGAGTAAACACCATTTTACGTTTGTCTTAGTAAACTGTCTTACCTTGACCTATGAGTTGTTTTCCATTTTATTTTGTCCCACTCCAATGCCCAGTTGACAAAGGCAGTGCTGGAGCAGTTGGGTGGGCACCTGGCATCCAGCCCGGGTCTAGTCTCCACTGTCACATTTCATGGAAAACTTGTAAATAAAAGGCTGGAGTTCAGTGCCCTAACTTCTGCAGGTGGAAAAGCCCCGGAACAGTCTCAAGGGCTCCACCAGGGGTGGAGTTCGCTGTGGGTGCAGAGAAGCACGGCGCGGCACGGCAGAGCCCGGCTGCCCAGCCCTGCTCCGCCTCCCTGCTCTCAACAGCGGGCTGCACCGTGACAAACCCGGCTGGCATGCGGGATTGGTACTGCGAGTTTATTTAGCAGAGGTACCGTCTTTGGATTCACGGGATCAAATAGGAGGGCACTCTGCAGAATGCTACCAACATACCACATAATCACTGACGGCAGAGAAAATGTAAAAATCTGCTAGTAAAAAGCCAAATAAGGAATTTGTGATGGGATTTACAATGAATTTAGCTCTCATTAAACTGAAGAAGACAATGTTACTGGCTGGATTAATCTCCTGCCCAGAGTAGGTTTTTTTCCTCGACCTAGATGATTCTACGATTCTATATAAGTACAAGGTCTCTCCACAGTTCTGCAGATATAATGTACCAGTCCATTGTGCAGGTGTCCTATCCAGGAGAAGGGCTAGGCCTGTCAGGCAAAATCAACAGATTTATCTGTTTCCCTGCTCCATTTATTTTGTGCAACTGTAGTCTCTTCGTGGCTGCAGAAGCATAGCTTTTCTGTGACTGCTGTTGTTAATAAAATTACTCAACACTTTTAATAGGACTCCATTTCAAAGGAAGCTGAGCAGTATCATTGTTAGAATCCAGACTTCAGAGGCATCTTCACCCTTGGCTGACATTTCTGTAACTTGGACTGGCTCTCTGAGAGCAGGCTGAAGCAGAGGTTAATAGCCATGGGGGATATCTGTGCTGTGGGAACTTGGGCATTTCAGTCTTCAGAGCAGGCTTCTGTGACAGAGCTTTATTCTCAAGTACTGCTCAGACCAGGAGATAGATTTCGATGCTCACCATGTTAGATGAAAAACAGTGTTTTGGGAAATGTGCTGGGGCATTGTAAGCCCCCATCACTGATTAATAGAGGGGAGAATTACCAGTTAGTTGATTTTCCCTAGGTAAATTCAGAAATGGCTGTTTTAGGGCAGGTGTTTAAATACTCTTGCAGACTCTCCTGCTGCCAACAGACCCTTCAGGTGGAAAACTACAGGTGTGACAAATGAAAATGCAAAGGAAAGGTTAAGGACAGCTGCAGATTTTAGAGTAGTGACCCCAACACAATTGCACTGATGGAAGCAGCCACAGAGAGGCAGAGACCAGATATTGCAAGTTTAATCATGGGAGAGATGTGAGGCTCAAGAACCATTTCCTTCTTTTTAACCTTGGGACATCCTTTCTCAAAGCATTTCTCAGCTGCTTCAGTTCACAAGTAATGAAATGGTCATTTTCAGGCATGATCCTTTTTCTGGAATTCTTCAACAGAAAAAAAATTTCAGTTGCTACTAAACCTGGAGTTGTGGCCTTTATCTGGAAAGGGGATGAAAATGAGGATAAGAGGGGAATTTTTTCATTACTTGAAACAAACTGCAGAGCCCTGAAGCACATGCCTCACTCCATTTCCTTTATGCTCACATGCCCTGACTAAGTCTCATTGTCCATTTGAGATAGCAAATCTGTCATGATGGTCACCGTGTTTTCTTGTGAGGAGAATTTTGTTTACACACAGAGCCTGCTTGCTGGTTCTCTTCCCTAAAGAGATTGTTTGGTTCTGTTTTGTCTTGAGCACGTCCAGAGGTATCTTCAATCATCAAATCTTGAATGAGTGGTTCACTACCTTCTTAAAAGCACTTTCACTACTGACAGATGAAGAGTAAAATATAAGTGGATTGTTTCCCAGTATGACATATAACACAGATGCTAGGGGAACCATGAGGCTACTGCCTTTTGTTAGCATACCTAAGAAAAAGTCTGATTATTTACAACATCTGTTCTCTATTTAATTTGACGTCCTTTAGTTAATAAGGGAGTTTCTGCTGTTTGTGAAAAACAGAACAAGATTTTTTAAGAGTTTTTTTAAACTTCCTTTAAAGTATGGTTCTATCAGGATAATTTTGTTTCAGAAACTGAAGTCAACTGTCTGTATCCATCAGGAATTTATATGAGAATACAGGATACTTTGATTTGTCAAGGTTAGCTAAGGTGAGGTGAAGGCTTCCTATCCTGACCAGTGGGGAGGGTTGTACTTTTGCAGTGGGCAGGACTGCCTGCAGTCTTGCAGCTGACCTAAAACTCACCAGGGTTTGATACTGTTTATGCCTGCTGCAGCTGTCTCCACTTTAATATACTGAAGTGCGTTGGTTGGTGTTGGAGGCACAGCCCACTGTAGCAAGCAGGTTTGAAAAACATTCTCTCTCCTGCTGCACTGTTTTGGGAGCCTGCAAAACCATGTGAGGTCAAGGTAGAGGGAAAGACACACTTGGAAACAGCAAACTGTGTGATTGCTGAGTGACTGGGTGACTGTCATGCTCCTTAGGTTTGCTTGTGGACTGGAGGGTTGGAGTCTGTTCACAGTGATTATGGTCAGTGCAGGGATTTGGGCAGAATTTGATGTACAAGCCTGTTCTTTGCAGAAAGGTGAATGCTGCTTGCTGAGAGAGCTTATGCCTTAAAGTTTTCTGTTGTTCCCCAGACACTGTGGTCATTGCTTACAATGGAAACTCGTGTCACATCCTTAGCAAGCAAGTCACTGAGACTGAAACTGCCACAGCTGTGAGGATAAATGCTGGCTAAGAGTAGCATTTCTAAATGCTCTAAAATGATATGACATGCAAAATTAAACACAGGATAATTTATGCATCAAGCATTCCCCCTTGTTTAACAAGGATGCAGTGAATAGCCAAGACAGTGCAGTTAGGATTTTATCACAGACTATGCTACAAATGGAGCAAACTTCAGCAGAGGGACTGAAAGCTGTTTTCTTTCCTGAAGCTGAATAATGAATCAGTGGAAATGTGACAGGCATACTGCAGCCAGGAAATGAGGGTTCCAGAGGAAACTTCTTTTGTGGATGTACTTTTACAAATCTTTTTCAGATTCTCAGAGCAGAACATTCTCTCCTGTTGTGATGGGAGAAAATAAATTCCCTGAGTTAGATCCTGAAGTCCATTTTCCTTAGTGTTTGGTAATCCGCCTGAGGAAAGGCTAAGTAAAAATAGGCTAATAGAACAGCAGGATTTTAATGAAGTTTAAATATGGTGATGTTGAGGATCATCATACTCTGTGATAAATTCTTGCCTACCTTGGTCTGGGACAGACAGCTAAATGAATGGCACTGGCACCAGAAGTCATGTCCTCTTTCCAAGGTCCTCAGAGAATGCATACACACAGGCTTACACATCTTGTGAGAAAGTGCATTCCTGGGTGGCTGACTTAAGGCTTCATAAAGAGCACCAGGCTCTCCACAGAACTCACCTGGCATGACTCAGGCTGCCCACTTGACTGAGGTTGCTGTTGCTCCCACTGCCTTCAGTGCTTTGCTCCCATGGTCTGGCTGGCCAGGGTAGCTTCAGAAGGCAAATCCATGCCTGTTCTGTGTTAGCCCAACCCCCTTTCTCCTATTTTGTGGTGAGTTGGCTGGCTATTCAGAATAGTTAGACAAGGCATTATTTCTGTGAAATAACACTGCTCTTAAGATACCATATTTTACTTTTGCTTGAAGCCACATTTTCAGTATTGCATTTGATGCACACAGCTCCACCACATGCCTGAAGGAACCCTTGTCCTGACCTCCTTTGTAGTGCAAGGCTGTGGGAAACAGACACATAGCATGCTGAATAAAGTTCCTGATGGCTAACACCTTGGCAAGGTTACTGGACCGCCCAGTTTTCTGCAGTTACAGAAACGCAAAGACTTGCACAGTTTGTTGTGGGGTTTTTTGGCTCTGCTTCTGCAATAGATGTGTAATTGAATCATATTCCTGGTGTATTAGATAATTACAGCTCTCTGCAGTAAAGGTGTCTTAAGGTTTTCCAGGTATCTAAGATAGACACCTTAGATAATCTTTCCACAGACAGCTCTTAAATCAGGTCTACAGAAATAGTTTTCTAAGTCCTGTGACATAGCAGGGTAGTGGAGTTTACAATAGGTAGAGACAAAAAAGACAGGAGCAAGCTGTTATCATGACTTTGTTAGGATATTTTCATACAGCTGGGATGCACACTTCTTAAAATCTGCCATTTTTTGTTTCTTTTAGAATTGATCTTCCAGGCTGCAATAAAGAAAATGGAGAGGGTGCTTACTCCTGCCTTGGGCAGCATTGCCTCTCTCTGGGGCCATATGCTACCAGAGAGAAAGCTGGGCACCAGCTCTGTGTTCCTTAATTTTCCCTTGTTCCCACACAGTGCGTTACAAAGGAGCACAGCTGCCTGCAAGGCATGATTATTACCACACTGCAATCAACAAGGTGGTTTGAAGCTAGAAAAAAACAGTCACCCCTGGCTTCCTACTGTTCCTTGGGCCTTGTGCTTTGCCTGTGTGCTACTTTGTGATTCTGCAGTGTTTCTTGACAAAATATACTAAACACCTTAATAAGGATAAGCCAGCCCATCCCTTTCTGAAGGCTTTTATTCCTACTCTTGCAGCACAGGCCTCACAGTTATCAAAGGGTTGTTCTTCCTGCTGTCCCTGCAAGTTAGTGCACTGCAGCATCATTACAATGTGGTCTTATTTTTGGGGAGGAGATGGTGACAAGAACATCAGCTACAGGGAAGGCAATGAAAGGACAATATCCTGTTCAAAATTAGGCTTGTTTGTACTACACAAGGGAATAAAACATTTAAAACATAGTAAGCACAGCTGGTGCTAAATCTCTCTGGTGTGTGTCTTTTTCTCTTTCTTGTGGTAACCGCTCTTTTTAGTGAGCCACAGTGCATTCACACTGTGCACTGCTCTTCCCTTCTCCTCATGCAGACACACATGTGTGCCAAGCCCTTGCTGTGCAGAAGAACAGAGACAGAGCTGACCTCCTCCTTCTGTCTTCCTGCAGTGCTTTGGCTTTCCTTGGGTTTGAGACTTTTTCCCTCTTTTTTTCCCTGTCTTCTTATACTTCCAACACTGAACCTTCTCTCAAGATTCCTAGGTTTCAGCTTCCTCAGCTGATTGTTCCTTTTAACATTACTTTCTATATGTTGAAATTAACATTTTAACATTATTTTCTATGTGCAGAAAGGGTTGAATTCTGTTTGCTTGTTTTTAAGACTTTTGCCATTTCATCTTGTTCCAAGGCTCACATAGCTCTTCTCTGCTCATCCTCCACCTTTGTTCTCTTTCAACATTCTTCCACTGAAGAGGAGTGGCTCTGACCTTCTCTCCATTTCTCTGTCTCACCACTTTTATTCTTTTCCTGGCATCAGCTCTTAAACACACCGACTGAAGCAAGTGTCTCAGTTTTTTAAAATCTAGCCACCTATAAAGAGAAATCCAACAAACAGATAAAATCATCCTGTTTTTCTCCTCTTCCTCCTCTTTTTTTTTCCCTGAGTTTGGCAAAAAACTTTATGTTTATATAACATCCTGCCACAACTGAAAATGGCTTTTATTCTGAAGGAGAAATTGCATGGATGCCTGTGCAACAGACTGAGCCCAGAGATATGGAAGACAATCAAGTCCTTAAGGACATAAATGTTTGAGCCAATCTGATTATAGCTTTTTATTTCTGGGCCTTTTCTTTGCCTTTCTTTGTTTTTATTTAGGATTTTTTATGTTTGTGTGCTGTTTTTTTTTTTGAGGGGGGCCTGTTTGATTTTGGTGTTGTGAAGGTTTTTTGTTGTGTTTTTGGGGGGCTGTTGTGCATTTCTTTTTTTGGGAGTTGGTTTGGGTTTCTCAGGTTTTTTTGTTTGTAGATGTTTTATCTTTATTCCTAAATAATAAAGAGATGTTGAAAATCTACCTTTAAAGGGAGAGAAAAATGCTGATCACATCTATGCTAGCTCTCAGAAGAAATGTAGCAATAGTGAAACAAAATTATTTTTTAATACCATCTCTCCTCTGTGTTTATTAATCAGCAGATGTATAAATGGGGCATTGGGCACTGAGAGAGGCATATCAAAATTGTTTTCTTCACTACTTTATCACATACTTTGAAGTTGAACAAATTATACTAAGCAAACTACTCAGTGAGTTTGAAGCAGTCTTTTCTTCAGTTGTAAGTGATGAATACACTAGTTTACATTCTGACAGATTGTTTTGTTCATAAGATTTTGAAATACACTTTGTAGCCTTATATAAATTCATTATTTGCCCATGAAGAATTTGCTACAACTGCCTGTTGGTGGATTATCCCTTTCTACTGGATTAGCAGCAAAAAATACAGGAAAATAATTCATTTTCTTACTCAGAAAGCAGGAAAGAATATCAAACCATTCACAGAACTGCTAAATATCCAGGTATTAATGAATACAGCCACAAAAGGCCACTTCCAAAGAAATTTAATTTTATAGGAAAGTGAATTCAACAGAATCACTGGGTAATTTTAGAACATGCTCAACAATAATTAGGCCTTCTTTTCTTTTTCACCCTGCTTTACTCTACATGACATTCTCTTTCCTCTGATCTGCTGCCCATCTCTGCTGGACCTCCCTTGTTTATTATAAAGCAAACTTTGCAGGATGGTGTTCTTGGACAGAACACAGAAAAAGTCTTCTTTGTATAATGAAAACACTGTGAGGGAGTAATTTATTGGATTGGCATGTTGTTGTTTTTGCTGCTTGAATGGCAGATTTACAGGCCTTTGCCGCGTAGGTATTTACTGCTGAGATAGGGAGGAAACTGAATCATAAACATCCCAGTGACTTTGAATAAAAGCAAAAGAAGTGCTGAGGTCATTCTAGCAGCTTGTGTTTGCAGAGTGCAACAGAAGGTGTTCAGCATAAGACAAATACTTTCCTTGGCCAGCTGCCCTAGAATCTGCTCAATTAATGTTACTAACTATTATCTCTTTGTATGAGGGAGATATCGAAAACCAGTGCTCTTCTCAGTAAGTTACTTTGTCTGCAATTTATCCTTCACAGGAAGATTCTTGTGATTACAATATTGAAAATATGTGGTGGCCAAAGTGTAATTGAGATCTTGTCCTATTGCTTAGCCAAAAACATTACTGAGTATAATTAAGTCTCTTTCTGAGAGGCACAAAAATCCCCACATAAAGTTGCTCACCCACTCCAAATACTAGTTTGAAAGATGGGATTAGGAGAAAGGAACAAGAGGAAGCCCATCAAAGTCAGTAGCTGCACTACGCTTTATGCTTGTGTGCCTTCTGGAGGCTCACTCTTCACTCACAAGAGGCGTCTCCTGAGGGACCCTCAGCTGCACAGAAAGCAGGGCACAGCTCTTTCTCCCAGCAGTCTGAATGAGGAGAGGGGAGAAGGCTAGGGGTTTTGATGCAGCATTAGCCCAGCATAGTCACAGCTGCTTAGCATACGTTTTAAAATCTACAAGTAGCTAATACAGCTACATGTAGGAAACTAGATATTTTGTCAGCAAACATAAACACCTCCAAATATTGCCCTGTGTTTCTGCCAGGAAGATGACAATGATCAGGGCTACATGTTACATTTTGATTCTCAAAGCCTACATAGTAGAACCCATTATTATCCTATGAAAGCAGATATTACCACCAAAGGAAAAAAATGAAATTAAAGAATGTCCATTTTTGCCTAATTTTTTTCATTGTGGTGTACCCATATACAGGTGTCTCAACTAGTGTTAGCAAGTGCTTTAGAACAAATACACAAACACTGATAAATATTTTGATAAGTGCCCATCACTGAACCTTTTTCTTATACCATAGAGAGAATAGCCCTCCCTGCAAATACAGGTCAGCAAGATGTTTTGGCTATCTTAAGAAATTGCTCAAGCTTCTGGAAGTTTATTCAGAAGTCTGTGTATAGTATTTTTACTTTGTATTTACTGTCTGACCAAAGTTCACCTTCAGCCTTTATTTGTCCTGATGTAATCCTGATGAATTCCTAAGAAATGTAATTTCTATACATCCAGTAGATTTAATTTGCCATAATTCCACTGAAATAATAATAACTTATTCAATTTATGCAGAAGACTAAAAGTTGATATACAAAATCCATTCCTGCAGAATCTAATCTTATACTGGTTTTTTTTTGAAAGTTCTGTATCCCAGATTTTCCCACACTTGTACTAATATAAGAGAAGAAATACACCTTTTAAATACAGGACTTTTTTTTCACCTACTACTGAAAATATGTTTCTACTTTTTTCCTTTCCTCTCTGATGTTGGAAACATAACCTGTTCACACTGACTTCACCACGACCGGGCAGTGTTGTCCACATCACGTCACCAGGGTAAGACTCACATGCCAGAAGCCAAGATTCCACAAAAGTGGTATTTTAAGGTTCCACACCTAATTTCAATTTTAAAATCCAGTACTTGTGCAGCCTCGACAAGTGGTAAAGTCACTGTTGAAATGTGATCTGCGATCTCATGTCCTCTTTGGTGTCTAACACTGGACATATGTGAACTGTCTCCTCAGACAGCCTCTCCTCAGACAACCTCTGGAGTATCCTTGCAATAGCCCAAATTCATGCAAGATCTGATCAGATGGCTTTCAAAGGTGGATTTCAGAATTTGCATAGCAGTCCAAGGAAAATACCACATTCTTGTGGTAGGATTATGGTATCACACTATTCTCCCACCTGAGTGTCACCAAGGTAACCTAAGACGACAAAGCCATCCTGAAACCAGCAGCAGTTTTTACTGTGTAACTGTAGTGCCTTCTGTTCACTTTGGGAACTTTATTTAGTTTATTTATTTGCTTTATTTAGTTCAGTTGTCCTTTTAAACAGCACCTCATGCTGCAGGGGGAAAAATATATAATCTATTACTTATTGAACAGCAATGGCATCTATGGCCTCCCTGAAAACTATATCATTAAAGAATGTACCAGTCAAGATTTGCAGCAACTGTCTGTTGTGTACGAAATGTAATCTGCATTTACCACAATGACTTTGAGGAAGCCTGTTCATCACCTGTTGTGTGACAGTCATGTAAAAAAGAAAGAGAACACAAGGAGAGAATTTTCCCCATTGCTCCTGTCTCAAATCATTCCTCTCCAATCCCCCACAGACTAAAACAAGAGAGTCAACATGAGTTGCTTTCAGAACCCTGGGGATGTGAGTTTTCCTGCTGGAGTGATAATTTGTTTTCCTTCAGGCAGAATGTATCATTTGCAATTCCCAGTACAAGTGTGTTTTCTAATTCTCTTCTTAAGGGAAAAATATACCAATTAGCTCAGTTTGTGGTTTGCTGGGTCTTACTTCATTAATGGAGATAGGTAGCTCAATGCCTGTAAAACCTGACTTGTCATAAAAAAAAGCTGGATGCTGGACAGAATAACATTATCAAGGTTCTTGAGCTCTACCCACAGGTCTGCTACTGTGCCCCAAGAAACATCTCTTGTCCCTACCACTGGCATAAAAATAATTCCTGCGCTGCCTTCTGAGTTATTGCGGAGATTTGAGGCATGACTTTGTATAAAAGTGCCTCTCTTGACCATAAAGCTTGATGTGCTCAGACCAAGCTACTGGAAACAGAAGGATGGTGTAGCCAACCCCAGTGAGAAACACAAGAGCACCAATGCTATCTCACATAGCTTCTCACTGCTTCCAGGGGCCGAAGGTGCTCATACTAATGAAAACGTGTGTCCTGAGCTAAATCCAGCCTATCACTCCTACTCCCACCCCACAGCAGCTGCATTCCAGCACACTGTCATGAGTCATGGGGTTGTGCTTCTGTGCCAGTTAGAGAGGTTGAGTCTCTGGACCTATACCCAAAGGGCTCCCAATCCCTTACACAAGTCCACCTGACTCAACCTGAGAATGCCTGAGGGATAGACAGACTGTTTCCCTTTTTACTTTTGTAGAGTTTGACCTGTCTTACTCGATGCTGGCTTGGTGTCCTTTCTCTCAAGTCTTTGAAAAGCATTGGGTTTTCCTTCTCAACTCTGCAAGACTCCTGCTTGTTTTCAGAAGGCCACGCCTGCACATCTGAAATTTTGCCGAGCAATTTGATGGGGAGATAACTGAGGTGGCACTTGGTCTTTCTTAGACTACAAAAAACCCTGACAATAAACAAGGACAAGGCAAGCTCATTCTAATATTTCTTGTCCCACTGCAAGTGGAAGCTCACCCTTGTCCTCCCTATCCCTTTTCTCCAACACACTTGGAGCAGTTGGCAGAAATACCAACCTGGAGCTCTTCAGAGCAAACTTTTCTCAGGGGAACTAATCTGTGCAGAAAGTCACTGTGCAAATGCATGTATTGCCATGATGTTTCTGTACTGCTGATCTTTTGAAAAAAAAAAATTAAAAAGATGAAGCAAAGAGGAACATCGGGGGAGTTGTTTAAGCTTGACTGAAAGGATTCACATGGTCTGTGCCAGGCATTCTCTTCGGATGGCAGACAGCTACATGGTGATGAAGTCACTGCACATATTTTGTTTTGAAGGCCCTGGCCTTCATCTGGAATACAGAAGGCCATACTCAACTCCTCACTCTACTGAAATGGACTTGAAAGAGGTTGGTATGAAGTGTAGGTGTATGCTTCTGTTAAAGTTTGGCCTTTGAGAACAGCTCTCTCCATTAAGAGAGAGTAGATAGCAAAAGGTAGGAAAATCATGGACTTCTGACTTAATGCCAAGAAAAACTAAATGAGGAGGTTGCAGGCAGCTGATTAGAACTGATGAACAAAGCTATGTCTGATATGTACATGTGCAGCTATTTTGAAGGATGCAGTCAAGGGAGGTGTAGTTATTGAGTGGTCTATTTAGCAGCATTGCTCCACCTCAGCTGCTGCCTATTTGCTGCAGTTCATCCATGGAAAGAACCTATGCCATGCTTTCTGCAAACCACCAACTCAGAGTACCCAGGGGCAACGGCAGAAAGACAGAATGAGAAAGGCAGTGAGATAAGACTTTTTGCTGCATGCCACAGCTTGGCACAGTGGGACACACTGGCACGGCAGGCTCATCCCCCAGCCCAGCCACCTGCTACCCACTGATCTGATGTCCTTCAAATGCCCTCTAGTGGCTGTGGCTCTGCCTGGGGGCCACGTCCCCGTGGTGCAGCTGGAGGAAAAGAGCACTTTGCATGCACATGTAAAGAATAACCTGAAAGCACACGTGAGGAAAATGGCTGGTGCTCACTGCTGGCCCCAGCTCCCCCATTTCTGGTGCTGCTACACAAAAGTAGCGTCCAACAGTGCAGCTCTCTGCTCCACTACACAGAAGAGCTAGGTTGGGAAGGAACTGACATTCCAACACTGATGGAGGCTCAGTGGGCCCTCCATGTGTTCACAAAAGGTGCATTGCTGTTTTAAAGAACACTGTCTGAGGGGAAATTTTCTCTTCTGAATCTCTGATTAAGAAGAGACATAGCACTCCAGGCACCAGGGAAGGAGATAAGGCTCCCTGAGACAATCCAATGAGTAAAGGATCCTAAAATAAACATCTGTGGGGTCTGCCACAGACTGAAAAAAGTCTTTGGACAATGAAGTTCTACTCCTGAAGATCCTAAACAGTAATTGGGGAATCTTCAGCAAGAAGTACAGCTTGGTGAAGAAATTTAAAGAATTCAAGACACACTATGAGCTGCATATTTACTTAGAGGATTCAGACGTAACATCAACAAATGCCCGTCCCTGTCATCAGGGAGCACGAGGCTTGTTTCTGAGGTGTCTTATTTGCTTGTGCAGTTTGCACTATCAGGTGAGGGCTTTGTCTGACCTGCATCTTAAGGTTTTAAGAAGGATACTGGCTTGGCTTCTGCTGCAGAAGATCATGAGAAGTCTGTGACAGTGAGAATCAACACAACTGATGGAGAGACCAACTGGAAATCACTCTTATATTCCCTCTAGATTTCTTTACATTTTTCCAATATTTTGTCCTCATATTATTACACAGATGCTACTTTTTCTTTTCAGCTGCTGTTTTTGCTTTCCAAACCAGTATTCACTGACTGCTCCATGGTTGCCCCTTGCTTAGATAACCTTTGGGAGCAACACAGCTCCTGCTTGGTGTGTCTGTGACTGCAGAGTGTTTTTGTAATGCTGGGTTTGGCATTGCTAACTTCTCACACCTGCTGCAGACCTACCTAAATTATTTCTCAAGTAATTTCAAACTCCTGTGTGAAGCAAGAGAGTTACAGAAATACTGCTTCACATCCTGGTTCTCTGCAGCTATATTAAGAGTGTAAGCTATCTGGGGCAGGGATCACCTCCTAGAGCATTTTTTCAGCCTGTGCTGCAATGACATCCAGAAGACCTAATATTTTATTACCCAGAAAAGCAGAGAGGGATAAAAGGCACTGCATCCTTATGGGAAGACTGCCCTGATCTATTCTGTGTGTGGATGTGCAAATTACAACAGATGATGCACTTAGCAATTATGTTCTTTGCATACATAAGCAGGAACAACAGCTCCCAAACTGCCAATATCTCTCTCGATTCTCACCAAACGGCTGCGTGTCACATGGTCACACAGCAAGGGGGATCAAGGAAATGAGAGGAAAGAATGACAGAGGAGGAAGCTTCAAATGGGTAGATACATGCCTCTCAAATGAACAGCACCTTTTTAAAAAAGACTAAAATTCACCTGATCTTCAAGTCTTTTCTTCTTTGAAGTAGTTTGTTTTGAGCATTTTAAACTCTCTCTGAAAGGATGAAAGTGTCTTCAGCTACCCATGCCTTAGAGTGCACAGCCTGAGCCTGTCTGTGTGGTGGGCTGCTTCTTTAATCAAGTCAATTTTCTGCCCTTCCCTCTCTGTCTCCTGGATCTTCACATAAAAGAAGAACAACCCCCCATCCCACCCCGCCCCCCCCCCANAACCAAGTAACCAAACAAAAACACCTCCAAACCCAACACAAACAAACAAAGAGAAGTCCCAACACAAACAACTGAAATAAAAGGAAACTCTGGTTCTTCTCATAGACTACCTTCTGAGAATTTCTGTGATTCATTCCACATTCTGAATCACACCCCTCTGTTTACACAAGAACCATGGCAGACAGTAAGCACTAGGGCAGAAGATGTTACCGTTTCCCATGTTGTCTGTACGTTGAGCACTTACTACAAGCTCTCAGAAATTTTCTGAGAGAAAGTGTAAGAGCTGTGTGTGGTTTAGGCCTCTGAGGCTGGCTTCTCCTAGCAAAGGGCTACTCCTGCCCTTAGGAAGCTTCACACTGACATGCTGATGGAAGGAAGACTGCAATTTCTACAAGTGTTGATAACCAGATAATGTTTTACATCACCTGCCACACAGTTGTCCCTGAATCACAGAGTCTGCTGTCTTTTCTGCTTTTCTGCAGACTCCAGGAGAAAGAAACTCTCAACTTCATCTGCATATGAAAAAAGGTTGAGACCTCCAAAGTCAGACATTTGGAAGATGACATAATTTGACGTGAGTCAGCATGATTGGCAGGTCGACACATAATGCTGGCTCTTGCAGCTCAAAAGTGCCTGGTAAATTGGCAGAACTGTGAAGCTCACCATGTTGTAGCCTGTGAGGCATTTCTTGATATTCCCCCTTTGTACAATACCCAGAACAGTTATTTGATAGTTCAGATTATTCAGACCACGTCAGGGCTCAGGAAAGGTGGAAGAAGACAGAAATGGAGGTGGCCTGATCCTCTGACAGGTAGCCAATGAAAAAATGACACCAGGTGTGAAGTCACTTAGAGCAAGCTTTTGA
The DNA here is from genome assembly GCA_013400575.1 of Peucedramus taeniatus. Classification (NCBI taxonomy): domain Eukaryota; kingdom Metazoa; phylum Chordata; class Aves; order Passeriformes; family Fringillidae; genus Peucedramus; species Peucedramus taeniatus. Next base: position 64,723 of record WBNO01010662.1, read on the forward strand.
AATAACACAGCCTGTTGGGTGGTGCTAAGTGCTGTTTAAAAACTGGGACAGAATTTTTGCAATGGAAACAGCTGGATACTGAGTGCTTTTAAAAATCTGGCTCTTGTTTAGCTGCCTCCATGGGAACTGAGCTTAAATGAAAACCTGGCCCTGACTGGGCATGCTGAGCACTTCAAAATGGGCCCTTCTGGTCTTTAGAAATTTCAGCTGATGGCATTCTGCAAATAGCTGAGATTTCCTTTCTGAAGTACTACTGTTCTGTGTTCCATGTTTTTTGTTGTTGCTTTCTTTTTCAGCTGACACAAACGTCAGTGCCTGCCAGTCTGTTCCAGGCTTTATAAGCTTGTGCAGTTACAGCCTGCTAATTCCTTTGCTTACATGCCAAAAGCCAGAAGTAGCTATCCGTCACCTTGCTATTTGCTTCCTTTGAATCCCAGCCTGAGTGAGTGTGTGCATCCTTCAGCCTGAGTCCAGAGTAATGCTAAAATTTAAGCCTCATCTGCGGGAGGAACACTGACCATCACAAGCCTCAGCCAAATCTTGAGGCCCTGTTGTACTCACAATTGTGCAAACAAAGCCTGTATGTTCCCTGCAGAATAAAGACAATATTGACATGCAGCACCCAGAGAAACAGGAGGTATGAAGTGTTGAAGCCAGTCAGATAAGGATGCACAAAGCATGGATAGCCAAGGTGGGAAGAATATTAGATCAAATTTCTATCATGTGTTTCAAAAACACAGCCGGACATGGTACATACCACCAACTACCAGGAACCAGTGAAGGGTTATTAATAATTCCTGATAACAATGAGATGGGGGATTTCAAATATAGTCAGAGAACCATATGTTAAAAGTCTCTTATAGGGCTGCACCCAGTTATTTAGCATGGGTGACTGCCAGTTGACAAGTGAGCTGTTTTCATAACTTGCTGGGATGCTCTCACAGGAATGTGAGAGGTGTCTGGACAGCATGTCTCCAACACTCATGTCAGCTACACACTGTTGGGAAGTGGTGATGCCATTTAGTACATTAGGGTACTTGGATGCTCTTGCCTGTAGCATGGGGACGTGAGGCACCAGCAGTGCTGCTACATGATTATGGTGTGACTTCAGGGTGTAGTACAATATCCATGAAAACAAGCTGTCAAGTGTTTTTAGTAGTCTCATTCCAAAGGGCCAAGGCAATGCAGCAGGCAGAAGGCCAAATCTGTCTTCCCTGGTTTTTGTACAGGCAAGGAGTCATTTTCTGTTTCTCTGAAGCTGAAGAGTGACGGTAAACAGAGCTTCAATGCCAGCTGGAGTGGCTGGAGTGTATGCAGATAATTCTGCTTTCATATGAAAGGTATGAGGCTGGTCTGAACCACTTGACTCTCTGGGTAAAGGACAAATCTTCCTGCTGCTAACTTCCTGTTGGCTGTTGGCTTTCTGCATCTGAAAATGTCTCCTTCTGGGCAGTAAAGTCAAAGCTAAGTTCAAAAAACAGGAGAGATACTCCTCCTGCTCTCCGTGAATCTGTGAATTTCTTGCTGCGCTACTTGGGTCTGCTCAGAAGAGAGCAGCCAGCTTATGCTCACCCCATACCTAAACAGACTCCATTCCTGTGGTAACACTGTCTTCACATTTGCATACCAAGTATGATTTTCACTGCACTGTTTAGATTGGCTATTATGTGATAAAATCATTCTGTCAGGGTGGGGGAGTAAGGGAGGAAAATTCTACCTTGTTTTTTGCTTCTGCTGTCTGAATACTGATCGGGTTTCTAAAAAAAAAAAAAAAAAAAGAGGAAAAAAAAAGTTTGTGACAGAAACAGGAGAGGGAGGACCAGCATTAATTGCTGCCAGGGAAAAGAGCCTTTTGTTGGCTAAACTTCATAATGAATTATACACTCTTCTTCCCACATTAAAGACTGTACTGTCTTTTGATGTTATGCCTGTGACCACAAAGTTGAGTGCAGATGTCTCTCCTTCTCTTTCCTCTGAGTGATAGCAAGAACAGGCTGCACCCCCCACAGGTGCAGATGGTGTCTGAGTGCCTTTTGGAGATCTGCACTATGCCCACTGTCAGGAGTCAAACCTAATATTTTAAAAATTGAGATCTTTCTGTATGAGACACTAGATTAATTATCTATTCGATATATCCTTGAGATAGTCCTACCGAAAGTCTTATTTCTGAGTGAATCCTAACAAAAGATTAACTTGGCTGGGGTCTAATACTGGGCATTTTCTGATGAAAGTTTTGCAGTGGTTTGGTTCCAATTTGAAGGAGATTCCCCCTTCTGTTTCTTCAGTATTTCTAAGGTAAGGCGAAGATTGTGCTGCCTGATGTGCATTCTTTCCTGCTACTATTTCTGACTGTGCATAGTCTGCTTCTTCACAGTGACCAGGCCAGGGTGTTTAGTCAGTGAATAGTACGTAATGGGAGAATAAAGAGATTTCCCTACAGTGAGAGAACAATAATCTTATGATCATTCAGTGGCTGTTCGGTTTTTGCTCTTTTTTGTCCTAATCAGTTTCATGAACTGGAATTTCATGTATCTTAAACATAGATCCATAAAGTTCAAAACAAGAATCTGGCTTTGTGCAACTTACTGATACAGCAGGAGATCCACCTGTTGGTCCACTTGTTGAAGAAGAAAATATAGAGATTTACTGTATGCATTGTGGAGAAATACAGCAGTGTGACATGAAACCCAGCATCAAAGTCAGAGGAAATCTAAGGCACAAACATCAGCCTCATGCTTCATCTTCTTGCCTTCCTCAGGCACTAGCCCCCATTAGATATTCACACATGGGATCTGAGAGCATACTCTATTGATTTTGTTGGGGTAGATGCAAGGATGAGCCTTAAGGACTAGAAGGGAGCAAACCTCCTCCAATGATAGGAAGCCACGGAACAAAGGATGGAAAAATGAATCCCTTCATCTTGAGAAGATTTACCACTCTTACCTTTGGGGTGGCTATGAAATTTTGCTTGTCATTTTGCTTTTCCACCTACAGTTTTGTGCTTAAAAAAAATGGCCACCTGAAAACCCTCAGAAGCACAGCTTTTTCCCCTGATCCATGTTCAGCACTGCATCTGCACTGCACATATCCACCAATGGATTACATGGTGCCCTCTGCTCTCAGAGGGATGTGCACGGGACAAGAGAGGTGGCAGAGCCTGCCTATCTCTTCAGCCTGCAAGCTGCTTCTGGAGGATGCTGTTGATCACCACAGGAGCTGCAACTGACAGTGTGAGGAGAAGACCTGTCCCATTAACACCCTAGAAGCTTTCTGTGTGCTTTCCTCCCTGGGCTGCCCTCATGCACAAACACACTGCTGCTGTCTCATCCAAGATAACAGGCTCCACTGTTACACAACTGGGCTCAAACTGGAGCCAGCAGTATCCCACAGACAGTGAGATGGATTGTGCATGGGTGATGGCAGGTCTGCAACTTAACAGCTCCATTTAAAAAATGTTAAGACAGTGCTTAACTAGCTGCTAGAACATCCTCATGAGGACTGTGGCAATTAGGAATTGATCTTTGTTTGAAACAGGAAAATATTTTCCACCAATGCATCAAATCCTGAACATAAACTAGTCAATGTGTGGAGAGATTTATTTTGATGACCCCTCTGTTTCTGTTTGCCCTTCTCAGGATATAGCTAGCACAGAAAAAAATCATGGATGCAGGAATCAGCCAAGTCACTCCTCTTACAGAAATTTAAATTTCTGTCCCTACAGTGTAAAAAACATGAGAGGAGAAGTGCATAATCTTGGGTCTTCATCCCAAATCATATGGGGATATTAGGAATTATACTGTAAAATCATTGGGACTGGAAGCCCATAAGCATTCTCTGCAGTAGACCTCACCGACTAATAATCTTTCGTTACCTGAGATGCAATAAAACACTAATAATATACTTCACTGATAAACAAAATGATAACAAATATGTCTGTACTGAAATAACAGGGGAAATAATGTTTGTGCATGTAGAGTAAAGTAGACATACGTTGCAAATTATCTCTCTACACTGTTATTGCCCAAAGAAATGTACTTGTATTTAATCCAGCTCTGGTGCACATGACAGGCATTCTGCAGCTGTCAGTGATGTTATGGACTGTAAACACCAAACATGCATTGTAAAACTGTGCTCATTATAAGAAGTAAAATATGGTACCTGAATCTTAACTGAAATATTAATAATAAAAATGGATTACATGCATCCTGTTTGCTGAGCAATTATTCCAGGGATGAAACTGGTTTCAGATTTTGCCTCACTGACTGAATGGCAGAACAGGTATTTGTATGCAGTGTCTCTGACCTGAGAGAAAATGTCAGAAACTTTACAAGTTTTATAAGGAGAAATAGAAGGTTCTTTGGGTTTTTTTTGCTTTAACTATTAAGTAAAACTCTATTGTCTGTGTTATTTCTTAGAAAAAGAAAAATCTCAGAAAAAATAAATATAATTTATTGAATAAAAGTCTGTAAAATCATAAATTTCTCTACACTTGAACATGATCCATTTTTTGAATGTGTATCATTGAGCCTTTGTTGATAGGGCTGTTAATGAAAACCCTGACTCTGTGTAATGGGCATACATTTAGATGATGCAGTAATGTTAAATTTTATGGCAAGCTTCAGATGTTGACTGCTTGAACTGCTTAGCTTTTATATGTACAGAAAAAGTATGAAACATTTCACTTTTCCCTGTGTGGAATTCTTGGCCTCTATCTACATCTCAGCCATCGGCAATGTGTACCAGGCAAGCTCTGTGCATATTCCAGTGCTAGCAGCCTGATTTCATAAAATCAAGGAATGATTTGGGGTGGCAGATACAAAGAAAGATTAAAGATCATCAAGTTCAAACCCCCCTACCATGGGCAGGAACATCTTCTACCAGATCAGCTTTGTCAGGGCCCCATCCAACTCTGCCTTGAATATTTCCAGGGATGGGCCACCTGCAACCTCTCTGGGCAACTTCTTCCAGTACCTCACCACCCTCAAAGTAAGACTTTTTATCCTAATAATCTCATCTACATCTACCCTCTTTCAGCTTAAAGCCTTTTTCCTACCACATGGCTTTGTAAAAAGTTCCTCTCCAGTTTTCTTATACACTCTTCTCTTCAGCCTGTCCTTTGAAGAGCCCTCTTGTCCAGGCAAAAAGCATTGAAACAGTGCATTCTACCCAGGAATCATGCTGAATCAGGACGAGCATCTTAACTGTACAGTTTTAAGGGGAATGTACTCTGAAGCCTTGGAAGTTACCTTGGCAAAACTTCAAAAGCTAGAAATATAAACCCCCAAAACTGGCATAACAGCAGCTGATTTAAAGGACTCCCTATTGCTCCCCATGAGATCTATATTCTACTGAATTCAATAGTGACTTTTATTGTTGTGGAAGGTGTTTCGGGCTTCATCTGAACTTAACCCCAAGTGTGGTTCAAATCAGGACCATTTTACCCAGGGTCAGGCAATGTGTGATGACTTTCCTGCTCCTTGAAAAGGACTGTTCACATCTGAAGGAGCAAAACCACTGAAAACAGGAGGGAAAATCCTATTTCCAGTGTTCACTGCCTCCCAAACAAGTGGAATGGAGCTGGTAGATTATGGTGGGACTGTTCATCTTGTGGCCAGTGCCTCACATGCCATCTGCAAGCTGGCTTTTGTATCCATGGCAATGGGCAACTCAGCTTCTAACTTTTAAACATGAAGAAAAGGAAATGACATTATTTCATACTTGATGTAATGGCTGTCTGGTTGGACATTCATAGCTAATAAACACTAAGCTTTAGGTCAGGTGTTTCCTGGCAGCTAATGGCCACCTGTTGTAAAAGCTGTCAGTTGCTGCAGTAATTAATTAAATGATAAAAAATGGTCTTTATGTCAATCATTATGGCATCAATGCAAAAGTTTTGTTTCAAGTGTAATCAGTTTTACAATGCTAATGCCACCTCTTAGTGAAAACGGGAGTTGCCTGGTAAGTAGAGAAATGCAGTGTACACAGCCATACTGGTACTTGCAGAGAAAAGACCCAACTTGTGTGAACTGCCAAACACCAGTGAAAAAAAGAAATAGCATTATCTTTCTTGACAGAATGCACTACATCCTTTACAACTTAGACTTTTTCTGAGGAGCCAGGGGAAGAGGGAAGCACAGGACCCCATTTCAACACTTAACACATTGGTTCCACTTCTATGAAACTATGGATAAAGTATGTTTTGTACTAGGATGTGAGGAGCCATAAAGAAGCAAAAGCCTTCCCTACAGGCACTGTATGATGTTGGCAAGAGCCCATGTAGAAACTTCTACTCAGAAGACATTAGAATGACAAAGGTCATGTAAGTATTCACAGTTGCCAGAACCACATGGGTGTACCATTTGTAGTGATAACATCTCATAAGAGCCCTGAGCTTGGTACACATCAAAAGGAATCTATTTTCAAGTTTTACTTTGTGCCTAATCTTTGCAATCTCTCCCATGCCATCTATAAATGGCAGGTGATTTGTACATGGATGAGAATTTGTAATAAAGAAGTGCAGGAAGACGTCCTCTTCCTTCTTCTTCAAATACCTTTAGTCTGCCTTGGTGAGGAAAATGTTGCTCTTAAATTGAGCTGTATACTTCACAGAGGCAAAGTGTGGTACAACTTCTAAGCTCCGACCAACCAGAAGGTTAGAAAAGAGGATCATAACCACCTCTCTAGCCATTTTTAAATCTGTGTGTTGACTCTTGCTATTGAATTCAGAAACTACTTATGCCTCAAAACCCATGCAATGTGGACCAGATACTGGAAAGAAAGTATCTCCTGTGACCTCTGTAGCTGTTTGACAATTAGCAGTTGCACAGCTGGCAGAAAAGCCAAGAGCAGCCACTGGGTATGGCATGTGTCTATGTTACCTGAGCTGAGTGCTGGAGGAGACCCCATCAATTAGGACAGCCAACGATTTTCAGCTGCATCTTCCAAAGAGACAGCCAGGAGTACATGTGCTTGTAAGCAGGAGCAGGAGCAGCAGCAGAGCAGGTCACAGCTGGGCAGATGTGCTGTACAAAGGAAACAGAAAGGCAATTCACTTATTTCTCATTTTCCTGGTTCTGCTTCTCCTCAAAAAAAGCCCACAGAGATTATTTTCCCCAAATCGAGATAATGCTGATTATTTATGTCAATAAGTAGCTAGTGTCCTCAGGCAACCATTGAAGGGCACAGAATTCAATGGGAATTTTATCCCTAACACCATCAGCCTAGGATGTTACCTCTGGGCCCTACCTGCATAGCATAATATTCATCATTTATGCGCACATGTGAAAAAAAGAAGGAGGACCAGCAAGGGTAGGAGTCATGAAGGATGGAAAGACAATTGTATCGGCACCACTACTTGACCTCAGGCCTCTTCTCTAGTTCTAATAACTTTTTTATCATTTGAATAAATGCACGAGCTTTCACTTGCATTTTAGCCAAAGGTGAAATAGCAGGCAAAACTCTCCCTCCCTGAGAGTTTTGGAGCAGCAATGGAGGGGTCTTTACTTTTGTATACAGAATGGCAGGTTCAAAAAAAAAGATGGATGGTCATGGGAGAAAAAAGGAGCAGAATAACAAGGTAGCTACACTGGCTGATGCAAAACAGCAGGTAATTTGAGAAGAATTTCATTACACAGGCCAAATTAAAAGCTTGAGCTTGCAAATAGAAGCCAATAAAATGACAGTGATGAAAGAATTAGAAAATAAATAAATTAAAAGGCAGAGGTAGACAGAAGTAAAATATTGCTTTCATCACCTAGTGCAAAATGTGTACTAATGCTTCAATAACAGGACAAATGGTGAAAGAACTACATCATACCATAATTTTAAATGAATCAGGGATCTCTTGCAGCAAATTCACATGCATATATATATATATGTATATAATGTGTGTGTATGTAACAAATACATGGAAATTTACTCCCACTGCAGAAATTCCTGTCAGATTTACCCAATTCCACAGAATTGCTTCAGTCTGTCTTGTCCTTATTAACAGTGTCTCTAATGCTCTGTTTCTGAGGAGAAAATGGAAAGGTGAACAGCATGGGAATCATAATGTCGTTTAAAGTCTGCTGATGGTCTGAAGCAACACTAGAAAGATACAAACTAGCTGAATTCTGACATCTGAAGTTAATAGTCTGCATCTTATTAGAAATAAGTACAATATAAAATTAAATATAATACCCCATTATTTTGAGATTTTCTGAATGCATAATTAAAGTACTAAAGAATTTCTCTATCTGCCACAGTGCTTTGCAAACTCCAGAAGACTCTTTATGAAGACAGAACAGGCTGCAAGTGGAATGGATTTGATACCTGGCTGCTTACCCGACAAAGGCTGGCAATCTTTGTCATTGAGCAATGTAGTGCCTTAGTGTAGATACACCCACTGAAAACTGTGATCTTGAGAAGATAGGGTCACACATTTCTGCAAACTCACACTCCTTGTGTCCTTTAGGGTGATGAACCAGATACTTTTGCAGGGAGACTTTAAAATACAGAGAAAACCTACTCAGACATGACATCTGGTTTTGTTTCCTTCACAAAAAAAGGAATTTAAAAGGTCATCTAATGGAGGTATATGTCATCCCACTGACATAGAAAATGATTGAAGCAAATTATAACAGTCATTATAAAAGTATGAGGTGAAGAAGTGCCAATGTTGTGTAAAAGACTTATGTGCAGGTTTTTCAAAAGGGAAATTTTGACTGAAAAAGGAACTATGGTAGGAACATAAATTCTCTGAAGTGCTTAGTGGTAACTGGACTTTATGTACCTCTGAACTAAACAAAATTCAGGCCATGCAAAACTTCTCATGAACATCCTACGAATGAACTTATCCAAGAAGAAGAAAAGGAGTGCACCTGCAAAAAAAGTAATTTTTGCAGTTGATACATTTGTGTTTATTCTATGTGAAGACAGAGGTGATTGGGCCATCTGTGCTGAACAGATAAAAATCAATTCTAAAGTGCGTAAAGCACCTTTAAAAAAGAAATGTTTTTATTCTTTGAAGACCAAAACTGGCCTCAAGCTGTATTACCTAATGAGCATCATGCACTACCTAATGGGCAAAAATGTGAATGAAAATCTGAAAATCCTCCAAGTCACTGTGCAGTGTTTCTAGTAGCAAGAACATCCTTCTTCTCTCCCATCACTGATAGCATCAATTTCACAAAGAAAAGTAAGTAATGAGCCATTTTGAACAGCAGGTAATGACAGTACTGGCCTTTATTCTCACTTGTGCCAAAACCCCTTTCACACCAGCCTGGGAGACTAGAGAGTCCAAAAAGTAGCATTTCACCATGTGTTCAGCAACCTTAATGAACATGAAAATCAAACCCATTACTTGAGAGAGGGTATAATAAAGTGTCTGGATGCCAGTAACCCTCACAGACGTGCCCCACTCACTGGAGACAGAAAGAGACTCATCAAAGTAACTAGGAAAGGAAATTATTCCATTAGCTGCAGAAATCAGGAAAAATCACTTCCAAGAAAGGTGGCACTCTGTACTTGGGAGGAAGGAAAGCCTCTCTCCCTCTCTGCAGTTGGTTCTGCAGACAGTAAAAGCTTGGGGTGGGGAGGAAAGAAAGAATAAAGGAAAGAAGAGTGTTTTCTAAAGCTTGAGCATTGGTCATCTGCAGGATCTACTAACTCTGCAAGATAGTGCATTGAGCAGACAAGTGCAGCTAAAGATGACTGGAGAGACAGGAGAGAAGATAAAAGAGAAACAAAGAAGACAAAAGCCGAGAAAATATTACTAGAGTAAAGCTAGAGAGGAGAAAGAATGAAAAGTAAAAGGGAGAAAAATGAAAATAAAAGAAGTCAAACCCATAAACAACCCTACAGACTTAAACCAGATGTCTCTAATAGGAGTTTGGGCTATAATGCAGTACAAATCTGAGCCCAAGAGAAAACAAAAACAAGACACATGGGAATACTTTCAATTTGTCCTTGTTTGTTACATGTCCTGATTTTACTTCTAAAAAGGGAAATTCTCTGGCTGAGAAAAAGCCTTAAACATTCCTTGATGTTAGCACTTACTTTCTTATCTCACATTCCCATTATTGGAGTGTTTTCACCGTGACTATTGATATTTTCTCTATCATCAAGCTGCATTGAATGCATCACCTAGATACAGTGGGATTTGGGGCCTGGCACTGGGGAGAAAAGGGTGGTAGTGACACCCAAAATCCACAGGGATCTCAGAATATTTTCCACAATAAAGGCACACAGGCATCATGCACCTCTTGCACTGGAACCTTTTGCTCATGCCTTACGCCCAGAGCATGGGGGCAGTAACCTCGGGTAACTTCAGGAATGCTTTACTGACCTGAAGCTCTGCTCTTCCCTGCAGCCTCTGCTGAACCAAGATTGGCCCAGGTGATGCTTCAACACCCTGCTCCACTGCTTGGCTCTACCTAGAGAGGGGAAGGTTAGTTCAGTCCTGCAGGTTCCTCCAGGATAAGCGTTCCCAGCCTCTGTCTGGGAAACGGTCCATGTCTGACCTTGGAAAGTGCAGCACTCTTCCCCCATGCAGATTTCCTAGCTGTGGGGGTGGCCCAAGGCCCTGGTTTTTATTCTGTGCATGATATTCCCCACACTTGCAAAGGACAAGCATTTAATAGACCGTCTGCCTATGGTCTTTTCATGATCTACCATGCTCCTGGTTACACCACACCTCCCATTACGTTTCAGCTCCTTTTCCCTCAGATTCAGTAAAGTACTCACGTGTGTGATGTCAAAATCTTGACACAATATGAAGGGATAGAAAAGGCTGCAAACTAAAGGCGAATTCTACATATTTCTGAAATGTAGAAGCTATTGTTTTGCATAATGCCTACCCAACCCCAAATTGATGCAGCAGATGGAGGAAGGGAAAACAGGTTACATGCCTGCAGTGTAAGTGTACTGACAGGCTTTGCTCTGCCAACTACCTAAATGACTTGCCATGCCTCTGTTAGAGTGGTTTCTGAGAGGATGTGAAATCGCAGTTTAGATTGTGATTTATGAATGCTTTTCATGTCAGAAGAGTGTGCTGAAGCACAAGTTTATCTGCAGGTACCAGCCCTTGGATTATAAAATAATTATTTTTTAAAAGGCAAAATATTTATTATTTGGATATAGAAAACAGAGAGTAAGCCTTGATTAGATTTCCTAGTAAGAAGCACCTTGAAAAATCACATCATTTGTATAATCATGTTATTTGCCATGCTGTGACTTTAAAACAAAGAAAATTCAAATAAAAATTTCTCTGTTTTATTTGCTTCCAAATTAATTTCGCCAGTTGCTATTTTATTACTTCATAATCTCAGCCTTCACACCAGCACTTATGAGACTGTGGTATCTTAATTTTGTTGATGCATACTTAAGATCAGATCTAGGAACTTAAGAAACTAGGTGGTGAGTTCCTGCAATCATGTGCCTCTTAAGGACACTCCTGGGAGTGCTGAACCTGAACAGTCAGAAGTCAATCCTGCTTTCAGTTCCACTAGGAATCCTGGGCTGGATTTGAAGAAAAAATAATTTTTGAAATCTGCAGATTTGGTTTACTACCAAAGCCAGATTTTTTGTAAAATATGAATGATCCATGGACTTGTACCTGTTTCATTTCAGGCCATACATTAAAAAAAAAAAAAAAAAAGTCTACAGTATTTCCTATTACAAATCAATAATTACTTCAGCAAACTTTTTTATTTCAAAGACAGATAAAAGATTAGTGAGGGACAAAACTGTGTTTTTGGCTGAGATTCAGAGTTTACAGTATAGTAGCCTAACATACTAATACACTGTTGGTTTATACCTGACAGAGTTTGTAGCCATGCATATAAAGTAAACCAAACTTAAAGCTGTGAAGCTCTAACTAGCCAAGAGCCAAGATTTTACAACTGTCTTGCTAAATATTTTCTAAAAAACACCCCACTCATTTCAAACCTAGACAAGTCTATGTATGGCTAACTTGGGCAAGAAGAAAATGGTTTTATCCCACCTTGAATTTCTGCTTCCCAGGAACCCCAGGTCCTTTCCAGTGTCCTGTACCATAATCAAACCTACCCTTCCCCATCCCTAGGCTGTGGCCCCTATCCTTGCTGACCACCACAATGCACTAACAGGTAGGGGTGCCCCATCTCCATCCAAGCAATGGTAGTGAAGGCACAGGGATGCAGCTGGAGGCCCTTAGCTCCAACCTCTGTTGTCAGACCTGCTGGTTATGGTCCAGAAAAACAACTTGCAAACTCCATGATGAACATGGTAAGACTTCTTGTTGGAGTTGTAAAGATTTTTGTGTTTAACAGCTTAATTGGTAAATGGGCTTGTCATCCCATCCCAAAACATGCACATCAGCATGTTCATACAGGATTTGTGTGAAGGAGCAAGGAGATGAAGGTTGCTTCAACTTATCCCAGTAAGTTTCAGTGGTTATGGTGCATTTTGAATGTAGCACAAACACTTGTAACTCTTTCACCTGCATCTAAAATAGTCTGATGTTCATTTCAATTATACAGTCCTTTTGTGAGATTAGTTTAACAATTACAAAGAAATCTGTGTTTGCCTGGAGCTGAAATCACTCACTAGCACTGAAAAGGGGGTTAGGTAGGTACCACTGCCTGCTTCAGCCCTGTATGCCCACAATGGCCTCCCCACAGCAGTGTGACTCAAGCACTCAGTGCCTTCCTGCCTGCCTTAGCACAACCACCATCTAATCCTCCATTTCTAGAGCTCTGCTGCCAATCCACATTACCTGACAGCAAACATGACAAACTGCCACCATGGGACAAGGGGCTCAGGCATTTCATCAAGGGTAATAACACACTATGGCCTCTCCTGTCTTTTGTATTTCCTTTACATTACCATTGCCTTCATTGATCCTTTCCATGTCTGCCCTTTCCTCTGCGCTCTTGTCAGTCTTCATTGACATGGTACCAGCCACATCCCTCATGAAGCCAGTGCACCAGGTGACTAACCTTTCCTCTCAAGATGTCCTTGTCAGGGATTTTAAATTCTAATTAAGTATAGCTTCACTGAGTTTTCCACCTGTGAGGGAATGCTATCAAGTGCCGCAGCACCAGGAGGTAGGTAGACAATTATAGGGAAAAAACTCATCCTAATTCTGATCCCTTGAAAACACTGCTCCTGTTTTCACTGTGTGTCACATTTAGCTCCTTTGTGTGTATTTTGAAGATGTCCCCTAAATAAAAAAAAAAAAAAAACAAACAAAAACAAAACAAAACAAACAAAAAAAACCCCAACAAAAACAAAAAAAAAACCCAAAAAAACAAACAACTACCCAAAACCTCTGGAATTAAACCATCCTGCTTTTGCAATCCTTCACCTTCTGTACTGCCACTGCAAATCAGTAGGCCACACTTTATTCCCTCACAGCAACTCAGCAGCAACAACAGAGCCAAATGAGAGCTTTTCTACTAATTTGATTTCTGTGGTCTAATACCTGCAAGTGCTTGACCACAGAACTCTGGCTTGCCTCCAGCTAGGAGCTGAGACTACTGCTACTTAGTTGGGACTACAGCAGCCCAGGCAGTGTGCACTGAGGCCATAGGCACATTAAGTTAATGTTGGGTCTCCAGCTCTTTACAGATCTTGAGGGAAAAGGGAATCCACTGAGCAACTGGTTTGTTTTTGCAGAAATATGTAACAGTTCTTTTTTCATTTTTCTAGCTTTTCCTACATATGATGTTTCTATTTATGGGCATCTATAGAAACACTGACATATTGAAGGTGCTTCTGGGCAGCAGGAGACCTAGAAGAGACATTTTGAAAGGCACACCAATCTGCCAAATGTATGAAAATGAACTGTGAAAGAGTAAACATTTTTAAACTGATTTTAAATAGTTTTGAAGTCAGTGGAGCATACTGCAAAAATCAGCCCTCTAGTTTTATAAGAAGAGTGCAGTTCTCCATCACCTCCACCCTGGCTTGCACAGAGCATGGACCAATCTTTCCTTGAATGAAGCTAAATTAGAACTTGCACACGAAGACTGCAACTTCTGCCCCAAACCAGTCCAGGAGATCAGAGTGGAGAAAGTCCAAAGCAAATACTCCACCACCCTGAAATGTACATACTGTGTATGTGGGTCCTTGGCACCAGCTGTTTCATTTTGTAGAACCTTTCTTGGAGCAGTAAAAGCAGTCTACAGCATCTTACAATGCAAACATAGTTTATTGCAACCTATTTCATTATTCTTGAAGTTGAGAGTATAAACTGAGCTGTGCAGGAGCAACCCTTAGCATCTGCTTTCCACGTGGGAAGATACAGATAGTTCCCCATCTGATATTACAACTACCATTTACTGGAGTAGCATCTAGAGGCCTTTGATTGGGATTAAGCCACTATTATAGGTACTGCTTGGACTTAATAAAGTAGCCCCTACCTCAAATAATGAAGAAAAAAATGTATGCTGAGGTACAGCCTATTTATAAAAGGAGCAAGACAGAGGTTACCACAGCGGTTATACACTTTTACAGGCTAGGCATAAATGGGGTCACAAGGGAAAAATTCCTTTAGTCGCATTCTCACCCAGATCCATGTTTACCACTAAACTGCAAATCTGGCAGAGTTAGCTGATCTCAGCTGAAGCCAGCCCTGAGAATGCAAAAATGCTGGAGGTCAGGAGCCAGGTGGGACAGAAAACAGGGCAGGGAAACCTCCTCCAGCCTCCCTCTGCCAGCTGCTGTTTCTGAAACCCTCTGCCAGGAGACCTATGCCTTTCCTAGCTCTAAATCCACCCCTGACAGCAACTGAATGTCTTTGATTTGTATGAATAAATTTCAAAATGTCCTGTGATTACAGCTTCATAATATTCCAGAAGCAGATGGCAGGAACAGATGACACTGACAGTAGTTATAAGTGCAAATAGGCAGTGGCAGAGAGGAGTGAGGAAAGAGAGTTAGTTTAGGAAAACTATGAAAGATAAAGAGCTATTACTTTGAAGATGCTACCAAATAATGAAAGCAGGTAGAAACAATTCAATTGCCACTAGGAGAGAAACACAGGGCTCTGCTTCTTGAACTAGTAGTGTGTGCTTAAATGTCTTACTAAATAGAGAGGAGGGGGACAGAGAGAGACACAATACACTCAACTGCCCTTGACAATTAGGACCAAAACTCTGCTCTCCCAGGAAATAAACATATTCTGGGAGAGCAGTATATATTTCAGAAACTAGCACTCATCACATGGATAAACACACACCATTAACCCCTGCTCCTCCCTTACTTCTGGACCAGGTGATAAAGTTCACTAGTCTGAGATAAAGCTCTTTTCTAAATCATCTTAGGAAACAAAGTATTTATCTGCCAATCCCACCGAAGTTTTAAAAATCATTATACCCTCACTGCAAACCTTGAGGTGATGTTTACTTTTATTAAGATGCAAGTGGGAATGAGAAACCATCCATGGTACTAAATTAAGTTCTTACAATGTCTCTTCAGAATACTTTCACTCTCACTCCAGGCAGCAAAGAGAGATTATTTTCTTCCTTCTACAATCTAAAGAATTAAGCAATAGAGAGGAAATCTCCTGGAAGGTACTCAATGCATCTTCTTCCTCTCCTCACCACCTCCCCTTTCCAGATTTTTTTTTTATATATAGCGTACATCAAAGTTAAAACTGACATGTGGTTCCCTGAAGTTCTCCTACAGTTTTTTGATTTTGGAAATTTCATTTTCTACCTTACGACAATTATATGAGTGAGGATAAAATGCATGCTTTGGGGTTCATCTTAGACAGAGATGTAATAACATTGTAACTTTCCACTGCAATGGAACAAATTCTTTTGTAGATGGGCAGGAAGGGACTGTGTGGATTAAATTACTGAGCACTTGAATACGGATAAAGATGCTATATGGTGAGTATATCAAAGAGTGGACAGGGGGAGAAGAAAAGAGGCAATGGTGGTTTTGAAGATGCAACAAGAGGCAGCCAGTGAAGTCCTCAGTTTTGCTCTAAATGCAGTCCACCCTAGTTTCTCAGTCCCACTGAGCTGCAGCTGTTCATATGCACATATGTGCACACATGTGCACACACACACACACAAAATCCCAATTATTAACAAATAATTTATCATATTTTGCATTTTTTTTCTCAGCTAATTGCCAAGTGTAAGTCACCACAAAGACTGAATTACACCTGCCTTGTACCAAAAAGTTTGTTCTTCCAGGTGCACAAAACAAGACAGAGATAATTTCAACCATGCCATGCTGTGCTGGATTACTTGTTTGCCTTTTGTCTTTGTGAGATGCTGTTGTTCAGAAGGGACACTACTGAGGCTGATAAATTCACCTTACGTCCCACTGTTAAGTAGAAAAAATAGCATTGTGTTGCCCTGATTTTCCTTTCATGAAGTTTATAAAATACCAAAGTGCATCTATACCTAAAAAGGCGAAGGCCATCTGCTCAACACCTCTGTCTTAGACACTAATCTTTCACACCAGGACTGCACACCAATTCCTGAAAGATCCTGCTCAACTCTGTCTATCAACAACATCCAGAACTCTTTGTCTTTTAAAAACATGTTTTTAATTTAATCCATCTAGTTATTTTGGTGTCTTGATGTGCAGGTCTATCCTCAGTGTATGGATGGCCTTCGTCTGCCTCATCAGAGTGGGGAGGAATCAATCCCAGAGATGCTGTGGCAGAGCCTGGCGGAGAGCACAGGTCTGAGAAGCAGCTGTCCAGGACACTCCTTTCCTGCACAGAGCCACTCATTATCCTCCATCACACTTGCTCTGGCTTGCCCAGTTAGGTAACAAAAACCTCACAGGGACAATGACAGTGCAGCAGACATCTGGAGTACAGTTCCTCTCTACTCCAAATGTGCAGAAGATCAGACCAGATCAACCCCTGAGAGGAGAGGGAAAACTTAAGGACAGGGTAGAGCAAGGCTAGGCAGGGTGGTATCATGGAAAAGTAAGCTTGGTAATGTTTGCTTTCAAGGCCATATGCACTAGGATTCATGACAGTCTCATTCTTAAAACCAGGAGTTGGCATTGATGCTGAGCTCTGAAGTGTGCACTTAGCTATGTCCGATGGGCGTCTGTGCATGCATTATCTGTGGGTTAGCTTCCCACCTTGTCCATTTCACATGACTCATGATCTTTTGGGAGTTTAATGACACTACCTAAGCATCTTTGTATGAGATACGTGGCACCTGCATGGTATAGGTTTGCTGGTCTGCAAGACTGGATCCCCTCAATGTGCTGTTCAGCTTGGCTGACAGCCACTGCAACCTGTGCTTTGGCACTGTGGGTGAGCCATCTTGGCATTTTGCCTGTATCTTTGAAGGATTTAGGTTATGGTGGATTGATTTTATTTCTTCAGTTTATACCCAGGCATTGACCTTTGGCTGATGGCAGATTGATCCCTTTCCAACAGCTTTGTTCATCCAGCATTTAGACTTCCATCATGACAGTAAAGGTCGAAGGACCTGTCTTACAGCTATGCCTACAAATAAATAGCAATATTGTAAGGAGGCAAGGGCACACTAAAAAAAACTTGAATAAACCCCAAATGCAACCAAGTCTTTCACATAGCAAAACCTACTTCCATCAGAGATTACAACAGCCCTACCTGGTGAAAAAGCTCATTGTTTCACCTACACCAGCCTCTCTAGCATACTCAGTCACACCTTGACAGTGGTGGGAAGGAAGAGAAAAAGCTCATTTCAAAATAGATATATTTGTATGATTTTAGCAGCTACAGAGCAAGCAAATTTAACAAACTGTCACATGTGGTCCTGCTGAAATGTTGGTGAAACACTGTCCAGACTGTCAGAGCCAAGGGCTTATTTGAATTTGAATCATCCCCTTTATCAAATCCCCTGGGGATTGCAGTATCACCCTGCAAAAATTGGCAATGTCACCTTCGCTGGTTATTCCATGGTATTGGCACTGGGGTTTTCTACTTGGACAGTAGAAACACAGAGAAACTAAAACACAGAGAAAAAGAGATTGTTTCTGGGTGACCTAAGAGTTGTTCAGTGCATTTTAGAGAAAGCATTGAGTATACTGGACCTTTGCCATACAGAGACTTAGGTTGCTTCTGAAACACCATAGTTCAGTTCAATTTGTCTTGAAATAAAAGGTTATCATTTTACCTCAAAATAATTGGACTGCAACTGCTAGTGATACAGGAGCTGTTTTACACACAGCTGAGCTGTCAATGGGTAAAGAATGGGATAGTCTATATTGTTAAAGAAAGTCATCTTATTAGTCCTCCCATCAATAAATTCTACTGACACAAGTCATCCTCAGCCTATGCACATTTAGATTTTCCACATCCTTATTTCAGTTAGGATTATTATTTTTCTACAGTACAAATACTATGTAAATGTATTTTTCATAGCATATAGCCTAATAGCTAATTGGGCTGAAGCAGCTTAATAAAGTTTTAAGTATAAGTGCTGCCTTTTTGTGGCCTAACAAAGCCTTGTGAATAGAAGAACTCTTCAAGCACAAACATGGCCATGGACCAGGCAGTCCTGAGAACTGGTGTCAACCTAACACTTAAGGGAATCCAGACCTCAGTCTAGTTATTCTTTTAAAAATCTGTATCTCCATTTCCTGTTACACTGACTTCTGCATCTCTTTAAAGATGTGGAAGACTTTCAAGAGTTTATAATTCAGCCAACATGAATGTTGTAATGTCCTCAGCTACTTATTTATTTGCTTCCAAGGACAATTTCATCTGTGATCTTTAAAGCCCTTTCTTTGTTTTCCAAAATTGCATTTATGCTTTTTCCCAAACACTTTATTTGCAGCTTTTTTATGAGTAAATGTGGGGAGAAGAAGAGAAATAAACTGTGGAAGTGAACCCTCTGGCTTTTTCATCCTGTCTCAATGTGTGTCCTCTACCTACATGCAGCAGTCTGGATTTCTCAGAGTTCACTTCAGATATGTATGCTGGCCTTTTATTCATACGGAAATCAACTTCATTGATGTAGTGTTAGGACTTACATATTTGGTTTATTAGGAGAGTTTAGTTCTAAAAACTTCAATATTAAAATCTCACAGTACACTGCCTAGCTGACAGGCAAAAATCTCATGCTGATTAGTCTAACTGTCCACTAATAACAGATATATCCCCTTTACTATGACATACTATTAGAGTTAGGATGGGAATTGCCTAAAAAGCTTCTTCCTCTCCATTTTCTCTCTTTGCCACAGTGGAAAAGCAGTACCACTACCTTTTTTTCCATGTACACCCTACACAATGTATAAGCCAATGGCAGACTAAGAGAAAGGAAATAATGACTAGTAATTTTGTGTTTCATTCATTAGAAGAGTACTGCATTGAAAGTAGAATGGAAACTCTTATTTGAAATTTTATCTTTGTCAGGAATAAGTGAATTAACAAGAAAACTTTTTAATGAGAAGATGGCAGGTGGTTTACCATACACATATTTTGCTATCAAAACTGCATCCAGAGTCTTTATAGAAAGTTATGAAATATTAGGGCTCCATCTAAGACATCAAATAATTTTTCTGCTTGTCAGCAAGATGAATCAGACAATGTGTCCCGCCTACTCTCAAGCACATTATATGCTCCCATGTGCATATGAGCACACACTCCTGTGTGCTTTGGACTGCTTGATTTAGGTTAATTTCTTAATTTTCCAATTCTTAAAAGAATGCCAGCTGAGACTAATTTACCATGTTTTCTGGTGACACCATGTATCATATAATTTTATGATGGAAGGAGTTCTTACGCATAAAAATGCACTTGTGAAGTTTTCAGCCGCCCTTCCTATGTAGTGCTCCTGTGTTTAACACTCAGAATTTAATCACAAGGATTTACATCGAGATAAGAAAACCACAAAGATCTGGTCTAAGCTGAATAGAGTCAAGCTCACCCATTTTAGCAAGTTCCTAGACAGACTAGACCCTAGCTTCGAACTAAATCACTAGAAAGGCATAAGTATATTCTGAAAAAAAACAGGTTGATAAAATGAGTATTTGCAAAATAACATATTTTGCATACAGATAAGTGATTTTTGTGTTCTGACATTTTGAGCCCTACAAAGCCAAAACTACATTAAAAAACATACTGGATGGAAATTATGTAAAAGCAAATCAACAGCAGAGCCCAATCTATTTATATAGAAATCCAAGTTAATTTTAAAAAATTAGGGGGAATAGATCATTAAGGATATTTTGCAGTGCCACTTTTTATCTTGTCACAAGCTCTTGGTGAAATCACTGCTAACAAATCTCTTAAGACACACCTTCAATACCCAAGAAGCCATGCCAACAAATTAACAGCCCTGAAGTATGGTCCTTTCAGGAACTCTCTTTGGACTGTGCAGCTGCCCACAGTTATCAACATGCACCATGTGAAAATAGAGAATGCTCTCAGCATTTGAAAGTGAGCTGCACTCTGGAAAACCAAAAAACTAACAGTTCACTTCAGACGTCTGTCTTTGAAGAGAAATTTAGTGTCAGCAGCTCAAAATGCCTGACTGAAGCCATGTTAAAATTGGTCCTGAAGAAAAAGTGTCAGTAATTTAAAAAAAAAGGGGCTAGAGATGTAATTTTCTTGTTCCTTTCATGATAGGAACTTCCATGCCTTTTTACTTCAAATTCAGAAAAAAATCATATATTGGGCTGCAGGTTATTTGTTCCCTCTGCCACACTCCTTCTAAAATGGCATAGACTCTCAGGGACACTCTACACAAACATCCTTTGTAGAAGTTTTAAAAACACTTTCACCATTGTGGTTTCCTTCCAACTCACCATATCCTATAATTCTCTGACCTAGGCAAGGTGGCTAGGAACCACAAGTGGTTCCTGCAAAAAGTAAATAATCACCAAGATGTTAATTGATAAAATGTTCCTCATTAATTAAGTCCTTGTCTATCATTGTGAGTGTGAATGATACTTTTTACAATGATGAAAGAGAAAGAACTGCTTACCCCAAATATTTTTGCCATCTGACTCTCATTTACCTGCAATGTTAGCAAAATTTCAACAGCTCGCCCAGGTAGCTGGCATAGGGAAATGCACTCAGCATTGGTATACAAAGCATGATGAACAGTGATGGCCATCACCCGTTTGGCAATTATTTCTCCATTTCGTCATTTCAATATGCCTCTGAGGTTGCACAGAAAGCTCTATGTCTCAGCCATATTTATGGGTATTCTCAGTTGTTTGCAGTTATTGTGTAGCTCTGATTAATACTTCCTTCTCTGTGACAGAGAAGGAGCTGCATTCTAATACCATCTTTATTTTTTCTACCAGATCCCATATTTTTGCATTTAAAAAACCCAACTTATAAATCAAGGAAGTAGTGTTGGAGGTCCATAAAATGTGAGACCATGAAAATGTCATCACTATACATTTTATTTTCCTGTCTACTCTTCCTGAATCTTCCAAATGTTGTTAGCTAATTTATGGCTGCATTGCTCATTTGGGATGCCTTATTCTTAAGAGGTATTCTGGCCAGGACCTCCAGCTCTACTTCCACTGCTTAGGTTGTGTTTGGAATGGTTATTTCAGCTTCCCTCTTCATAGGCAAGCTTATGTCCAACCCTTTAGTGCCTGTGGTAATCTTAGAGCATGCACTGAGTCTTGTTAATCACGTTTTTCCCATGTCTGGCAAAATTATTATATGTTAGTCACACTATTTCTATGTAGTTTATTTTCTTCAATGACCTATGCCACTTTTCCTTTGATTAGAGTAGGCATTAATAGGCTTCATATAAGATTTTGGCAACAAACATCACATTGCACAATTGACATCAATCTAGTACTGTGTGAATGGGACTAGATTGCATGGATCAGCTTCCCCTGCAAAAAGCTGGAGCACTTATCACTTGTGTCTCTATTTCCTTTTATAATAAAATTTGTATAATTTAGTTAACAGCCAGTGAATTTTAGTCCCCCCT
>WBNO01010663.1:0-38472 GCA_013400575.1 Peucedramus taeniatus
TCTCACTTTCTCAAACCAGAACAGAGGAGTATGCCTGGTTTTTAGTGAATGACAGTCAAAGCTGTTTAGATGTTTAAAGATGTCCGAAGTGCTGGTAAAGATGGATCTGTTGGTGAAGTGCACTTCAAATTTAGCATGTCATGGAAATGGCAAGTTATGTCTAGCCTATCATATGGAATATTAAATTGACTTAATACAGCACTGCCTTTAGCAGTGTTTGCTGTGGCCAAGCTCCCATTTCCCAAGGTTGTTTGTCAGCCAGATCAATTCCTTGGCTTGGTTTACCTTCCCTTTCACAATTAGTTCAAACACAATGAATGCAGGTGGCCTAGTGGGGAGAAAACTGTTTGGCTCCAAAGTTTCTTGTTGTAAACTGTTGCTGAAGGAGCTCTCATTCTGCACTTTGAGCATTTTAGTCTGTTAGACTATCACAGTCCTGGTGTCTTCTCTTGGTGAGTCTCACACACCCTCAAAGCTTCACCTGCTTAGCTGAGTATTTTCCATTATATCCCGTGTTCATACAAATCTTTGGGTGTTCAATATTTTGATATCGCCAGGAGGCTCTGAAAGGAGACAGGATTATTTTCTCATCTTTTTTTTTTTTTCCCGTAACAGTGGGAATGGGTCACAGTGAGAAGCCATTTGTTTGCTGGATCACAGATGAGCCTCTGACTGTAGTGATGTGAAATCTTGTCAGTTTGTCTTGCCCACATGCCTGTGGTTAAATTTGATGACCAGGTTTGGGGACATCTGATGCAGCTTGAGCAGGAACCCACTTGATGAGTATAGGAGTTCTAACTGGCAAATCCATAGCTGTTACTGGAGGACTGGAACCCTTATGGTTCTTTTCCCGTGGCACTTGTGGCCTTTTGTTGCAGGTTTAAATCTCTTCACAGAGTGCTTGGAAACCCTTGTGAAATGCAGCTTGTTGTGTGGGTGCTCTGTGGATTATTCTGAACCAGCTGTGTATTGCAGCCTGTGACTGCAGAAGGCTGAAAGTGGCAATGGAAATATCTCTAGTTTTCTGTTGCTGTCAGCCCTGAAATGCTTTTGCTGCTTTGTTTGAACTTCCCTGATGAGGCATGACCTCAATACTGTGCATAGATTTGTGTTTTAGTGATACATTCTTGATAGCTGTTATGAATGAATATGGAAAAAAATTCAGGAGTGCCCTATTATATGAAGTTGCAGCAGTTTGTAAGGAGTCATGGGAAGGAGATGTGTGAAGAGATGTGGACAGCTCTGGTATGCTGAGCTCCTGTGTTAAAAGGATCAGGGGGCCATTTAAACCTTTGTCAGGACAGATTATCCTGTGTTGTACTGAAACCATGCACAGGTGCAGGTGTTGGGCTGCAGGTGTGGGGATGCCTGGTTTCCAGCTGCTGAATTAAAGCTGTCTTCAGCCAAGAAGGAATTAAGAATGTATGGATGAATGTTTTTCTGTTAGGTTTCCGTGCACAAGAGCTATTTCTAGGTAGATGAGGAAAATCTCAGAATGGGTCAAGGACATCAGTGGTTTTCTGAAGGACAGCAGAGATCTGCTGATTTGGGGAGGAGTGCCACTCTTGTAGGGCAGGGAGGAGGCAAGAGGCAGCCTCTAAATGTCAATTTTTAATGCCTGCTTCTGTGAATTTTCATGTGAAAGGAGGCATTAGGAATTTTTTATATAGAACTTCATATTTCAAGCCTGAGATGAAGCATTCACTGTGAATATCCAGAGTTCATTTGAAAAGTAATCATTAATGCAACCATGAACTGAGCTAGCCTAGATGAACTCTTTCATCTAGTATTTATGAAGGAGAGTTCAAAGCTTGCCTGGGTACCAAATAGAGACTTCAAGGAGATAACACTAGTGCGTGACATTATCTTAAAACAGGAAAATTGATATAAAGATAAATCTGAGACTAGTGAAAATAAGTAAATTTTAATGTGCCTATTTGTCTGTTGCGTTTTACTGAGAAACAACCAACCTATTTTTAAAACTAAGGTATTTATTTTTTTTATTGCTAATTCATTCCACTGATGTGTCTGAGCAGACTGATTAAAAAAGTGCTAAAAGGGAAAAATGACATGCTATACAGTCTCAGTAGTATTATAAAAACAGCACAGAAAAAGCTACACTGTCAGGCAGGAAGCAACTAGAAGTGCTTTATGCAATGTTGCTGGATTTGCAGTACTCTGAAGGCTATGAACTTGTAATTTTGAGGACATTCTCAACTGTCTGCTTTGTTATGCATGAGGACAGAAGGATGATGTGAAGAAAATGCAGAGGAACCTTTCAGGGAGTGGTTTGTATTCAAGCCATTGAATATGTATGTACCTTCATCTGTATTCTGTGAGGGATGTGAGCATGTGTTTTGGGTGATTTGCTGCTGTGTGTACACTGATGCAAACTGCTGTGTCTACAGTTCAAAGAGCACGAGCAAACCAGATCTGCATGATCGTGTAGAATCTCAAACAATGTAGCATACTGTTGTTTGGGTTGTTTACTTAAGGAGCTGTCAGAAAGTTTTTCTTGAAAGTCTTCTCTCCTTTGTGTGGTTTTTTTTTTTTTTTTCCAGCTTTCTGAGCTCCTGTACTGTGTGGTTCATTCAGGCTGTAAACTGGAATAACAGGATGCATGAATGTATATCTCTTACTCCTTAATTCAAAATGGAATTGAACCCTCTGGACTTTATTTGATGCAACATTTGCCTGGTGGAAAATGAACAGTTGCTATAAAGTCATCTGGGGCAATGTGGATGTTCACAGTAGAGGAACTGAAATGCCTTTTAAAGGCACCGTGCTCAGAACACGGCAAGATCCAGGTCTTAGGAAGCATTCTTAGTATCTTAGAAGATCTGGAGGCTTTCCAATATTGTACACTTCTTTCTACACAAATTGTAGAAATAACTCCTGCCTTTTGTGTGCCCTCTTCCTGCATAGAGTCTGGTAAGAAATATCACATTTTCTGATGCCTCAGCCACTTCTATGGCTGATGTACTCTGTCCAGTTGACTCATCACTGTGTGTTTTCTTGACTTCTAATTAAAAACTGTCCTAGTCTAATATTAGACCAACATTCCTCGTTATATCACCCTTCATTCTTAAGTAATTCACCCTGCAACCTCCTTACTCTGTATGACTAATGTCTTTATCTCAAATATTCTTAGAGCATTTTAAAATACCATCTATTTTATAAGCAGCACAGTAGCAATACCTCTCATTACAATTGCTTAATGCTTTCTGTCATAGCTCAGTGCTTTCTTTTCCTTAGAATTTTGACGAGACTAACCTTTGGAGGAATTTTCCATGCATTGGTGTTTGCCTCAGCCTGAAATTTCCACTTGAGACTGGGTTTTTTTTGTTTGTTTGCTGAAAGTATAATCAGTATTTCATAGAAAAGGCACATCTAAATCAGCTTCTGTTAGTTTCTCTCACAGAAAAGACAGATTTATGTACATTGAGTTTTGTTTTTTTTTTTTAAGGATCCCTGTGCAGTTGTTTTTTGGCTAAAAAATAGAAATGATTGACTATTAGCAGGAGTCTGAGCATGGGATGGGGAATGCTCAGCAAACAGGAACAAGTCTGAGGAAGGAGTATGTCTCAAAAGAACCGAGAACTGCATTGGAGGAGCAGTGAGAAGGAACCGGTTGCTTAACTTATCTTTGGGCATTCAAGAAATTCTTCCTAAAAGCAAAAATTAATTTATCTGGTTTAAATCTTTTTAAATTAATGTTCTCCATGCTTATAATGACCTCCTGAAAATTGTTTCCCTTATTGTGGCAAAAAAGAAAGTTAATTACAACGGTCTGTGTTTGTAATTGGAAACATTTCATGTTCATGTTTTACAGAAATAGTTTATATTCTGCTAAGGGTTCTGTTTGGTTTTGCATGTGTAAGTGATCCTTTGCTGGCTTGTCCAGTGAAAGAAAATAGAATCTGTGGATGGCAGGTGTTTTGTTGTAGCTAAGCATTGTTGCTGTTTTAATCCTTCCTATATTCTTGCAGCCTTCAGTTCCACTGGAGGAGTACCCTGGTAGGATGGTGCAAAGGTTCATTTTTGTTTTGTGAGTGGCTGGTGTTTCTTGTTCATGTCTGTGTCCAGACAGAGCACCAGATTCATTTGAGGAAGGAGTTTTTTCCCCCAAATGGTTGAGTTGAGATAAACCTTTGTTGCCTCTGTGTATGGTTGGTGCTGTAGACTGTGTGAGGATCTGGGTCTGTATTATCAATTCAAAGCTTGCCTTTTCAGAGGCCTTGCAGCTTGCTGATGTTTTTGCCTGTGGCACTTGATACTTCTGGCTTCCGAGAGCTGAAATACTTTAATTCAGCTATAGTCCTTGGGATCAATACAGCAATGTCTGGGTAGGGCTTGAGAGCCTGTGGTATATTAATGATCTAACTAGATGTTACAAAAAGTCTTTCTGGCTTTAGATTCCATAAAACTCAGTTTCAGTTCCTGTAGTTAATATAAAATAGAGCAGCCTGCCCATCCTTTCTCAGTCCACTAATAGGGTTCTGTAGAAGTGCAGTAACCTGGTCTGATGTAAAAGCCTTAAGCTTAGTCTATATTTAAATTTGTTATGTACATTTTTGCAGCTGCAGATATTTTTAGCAGAGATCTATGTAAATTGCAAAGTAAATATACTAACTTCAGAACAGGCATGTTTTTTAAACCTCAAACTGTCTTCCTAATCTAAGATACACTAGTAGTTCTCTTAATTAAATTAATTTTTATCCTTTAACCTAACAAAATGTAGCTACTATGTTAACAGACCTCGTATTGAATGTAGTATGTGACTGTTTTCAGCTTTTCTCTGAACTGAGAGGAAGCTGCAAAGGAAAAAAGGTTTGTGCCCTTGAGAGAGAAGGACAACTAATTTTATCACTTAATTATTTTAGGGGAAGCATTATCAGTGAACTGAGAGAATGCATCTGAAAAACTTGCAGAGATTGGAGTGAAAGATAACCACTGCCAGCAGATTTCCAAGGAAAATGCCTTTACTTCTCCTGTATATGAACTGAGGTTTCCAGTTCATTTACAAAATGCATTTTCACCTTAAACTCCACAAACCAGCAGTGTCCACCTGTGTCCTGTTCTAGACAGTTTAACAGTTTTCCTTAGTTTACCCTAAGGAAAAGGGAGATGTTCAGATTTCCACGGATTTGTGTTTTGGCATCTGTTTAGAAACCTCTCTGTTGTCACCTTTGGATGGTGTGACCATACCCCTGCATCCAACCCCTCTGTGGGGTGTGCATTTTCTGACTGGCAGGGAGAGGTGTGTATGTGCAGCTGACTTGCTGGGTGGTGTTTTCCCCAGATCCACATCTTTTGACCTGTAAATGTGATGTCTTGAGTTCAACTCTGGAGAGCAGTTTGAGGCTTGGCTGAAGTGTGTACATAACTCAAGGTCATTGCAAGTTTCTTTCTGGGCTGGAATGTGGGTTGATGCTTCTGGTTAAAACCAAGTTGAGGACTTTATCTTCTGCTGTGTGTATATAACTTTTTAAATTGGAAGCCTAGAAGGGACAGCTTTTCATGGCTTATCTGCAGGGACCTAGTCACTTCATTAAGAAAATAAAGCTGTCACTTTGTATGATTTATTATTATTTTTTTAATTCAGGGAAAGCAAAGGTAAGAAGGATATTTATGGATGTTATTCATACAGGAGAATGGTGTTTTGGGTGTCAGTCTTGCAGCAGTGCACTTGGAATAAGAACCCTTGGAGAGAAGGGTGAGCCATATAGTGCTGATTTCATTTAAAGTTACCTTTCCTTGGTCGGTGTGTGATTCCTGTGAAAACAAACCAGTGCATTTCCAATGCTTAATGGCAGTTGTGCTGGTGCTCCTGACTAACCAGCTGTCTCCCGAGGACTACAGCTCTGCTAACAGTAGTGACAGAATGTAACTTCTATCAGGAAAACATAAAACTCTGTTAAATGCAGGTCATGCAATGAATTGTCTATGGCAAAGAATGGGAATAGAAAATAATTTTTTTTTCTGTAATCTTTTAAGTGTCCCCATAAGCTGTTTCATTTGTGCTTCCATTAACCTAAAAGATGTTCATTGTGTAACCAAAGTGTATTTACTTTATGCAGAATATCCAGGTTATGCAGCTTTACTGACCTGGTTTATTTACAGCCCAGGCCACCATCCAGATGTTATTCTGCTAGAAAACAAGTTAATGAAGAATGAGTAGCTTCATAGAAGTATAACATAATATCTTAAGCTAGTTTTTAATGTTTTTTTTTTTTTTTTCCCAGAAATAAGTTTTCACCAGGCTTTTGAAGCTGTAGATAAAATACATTAAAAAGTTCTGGTTTTGAATTGGCATCCACATGTTTCAGGAACTTGGTGAACAAGTAATCTTGAAATGTGTTTTGTGTTTAGAAGCTGGCAAGGTGTTCACCTGGGGCAGAGTGGACTACGGACAGCTTGGAAGGCACACAGTGATTCCTGGTGGGCAGCAGAGCACAGCATCTGAACAGTGCTTGGAGCTGTGCAACACCCCTGTTTCAGTTCCTTGCCTAAATGGAGCATCTCAGGTAAAGAAGAAAATCACCATTTCCACCCCCCTCTTTTTTTTTTTTTTGTGTGTGTGTGTATTAAAATAATCAGAACAGTTTCCTAATAGAACCCTTCCAAATGTTGCAGCACAAGCCCTTGCTTGCTCTTTCTGTAAGCTCAGAAATCAGTAAAATTCAATTATTTATTTTAAAAGGCTTTTGCATTCTGATTTTTTCCTTGGCGGAATCACCCTTAGCAAAAGATTCCGAGTTCCTTCAGGTATCAAGGTGTGAGCTGTGCCTGCAGTGTGGCTGAACATAGGAGGTGGGACTTTGCCCAGGTGCAGCACTACTTTTGTCTGAAACTCCAGCACCCCACAAATCACAACTGGTCATCCCTCTGATCCATGGGGGAGGCTTGCACAGCCATGTAAACAGTTCTTCTGGCTTGTATTGCAGCTGAGGAGAGTGGAAATTGCCAGTACTGTGGGGGCAGGAACAAAAACTTGTGATGTATTTGAGACATGTGGTTGATGACTGATCCAGAACTTCTGCCCACTGTGCTTACTCTTGATCTCTTGTGCTCCTTGAGAAGCCTCCTGTTTGAGTTGTAGGATGAGTGAAGAAGGAGATGTGTTCAGGGAAGCAGAGATGGGGGAACAGGCAGAAGGTGGGCTTTGTTTAAGGTGAAGCCTTGTTGGCTTAAAATCAGATTAATCATATGTCCAGGTGCCACTCTGAGTGTAATCATCCAGGGCATTAAACTCTGGCAAGGTATTAAAGAGAACCTGTGAAACTTCTGAAGAGTTGCCTTGTTCTAAAAAAGGCTGAAGAGTTTCTATCAACCAGCCCAAAACTTCTCCAGCCACATGGCCCAAGTTGCAGAGGGCAAAGGCAGGGACAAGGAGAGTGAAGCACTGCTTACTCTTGGAGAAGACCAGTTTGAGACCATTTGAGGAACCTGAAGGTGCACAAGTCTGTGGGACCTGATATGATATATCTGTGGGTCCTGAGGGAACTGACAGAGCAGTTGGCTAGGCTACCATCCATCATACTTGAGAAGCTGTGTCAGTTTAGTGAAGTTCCCACTGGAAAAAGGGAAACATAACCCTGATTTTAAAAAGGTAAATAAGGAAGACGTGGGGAACTACAGATTGGTCAGTTTCACCTGTGTGCCTGGCAAGATCATGGAACAGATCCTCCTGGAAACTATGCTAAGGCACATGGAAAATAAGGAGGTGATTGATGACAGCCAACATAGCTTCACCACAGCAAATCTGGCCAC
Source organism: Peucedramus taeniatus (assembly GCA_013400575.1). NCBI lineage: Eukaryota > Metazoa > Chordata > Aves > Passeriformes > Fringillidae > Peucedramus > Peucedramus taeniatus. The sequence continues at coordinate 7,774 of WBNO01010663.1, forward strand.
CAGCCTGACAAATCTGGTGGCCTTCTATGATGGGGTTACAGAAATGGTGGATGAGGGAAGAGCAACTGATATCATCTACCTGGAACTGTGCAAAGCATTTGACACTTTCCCACATGACATTTAGATTGGAGAGACAAGGATTTGATGTGTGGGTGACTCAGTGGGTAAATACTGACTCGATCTTTGCAGTCACAGGGTTGAGGTCAGTGGCTTGAAGCCCGCCTGGAGACCAGTGAGGAGTGGTGTTCCTGGGGCACTGGTATTGGGACCAGTGCTGTTTGTCAGTGACAAGGACAGTGGGATCGAGGGCACCCTCAGCAAGTTTGTGACACAAACAAGCTGTACTATGCAGATGACATGCTGGAGGGAATGAATGCCATCCTGAGGGACCCTACCTGGGGCCCCAGAGCCCTTGATGCTGCACTAATGTTTAGTCACTTTTTACTGCTCTGAGTCTCAGACAGCTTTCTTACCCATTCTGACACAGGGGTCCCTACTTTTTGTCATTAGTTATGTATAGACAGCTCCATTTCTGAGTCTGCTTCACGCTGTTTTTCGTCTGTGTTGTGTGCAGTGTCTCAAGTACGTTGTTCTGTTGTTTCTCAAGCCAAGGCAGCTGCAGCTTTTGCACAGTGGAACTTATCCTTGGCAGGACAAGTGATCCATGAAAGTGAAGGGATGTATTCAGATACGTTCCTTGAAAAGAAAGAGAAACAGCAATCTCATCTTTATTCTGCTGCCTTCAGTGCTGTTCCTCATTATAGACCTGTGAGAGACCTGATTTGAGTGATTAGCAATGGCAGTGTTCTGGAGCAGCCATCATTCTTTGCAGAGATAACAGCACAAAGATGACTTAAGAGGATCATCTGCATCCTAGGAGGAGCTGTATTGATGAAAAAAGGAAAAACAGATAATAAGGACCTAAATTGTTTCACTTCAAGATTACAAAATAATGCTAAAGCTAGAATTTATACTTGAAAATGCATTAAATTGCAGTATGTAGGCTATGTAGAGTGAGCTGTTCTTTGTTAACAGACAAGCTACCCCTTTTTCCATTTGTTGTCATATGGAGACAGGATTTGATTTGAGAGCTGAATTGAAAGGAATATAGGGATGAGTTCTTTTCCATGTTTACCTTGAATTAACAATTCAATTTTTGTGTTTAATGCAGAGACAGTTTAACAGTTGAGGATTACGACTGATGATTTTTATTCACGGTCTATTTTTATAAATCACTTTTAATGATTCAGCTGAATTCTTGGCAAAGCTGTGGTCTGCTGATTGCCTTTGCACTTCAGTTAATATTGTTAAAGCCAAAGTGGAGAAACTAATCTAAGGATTGAAGGACAGTATAAAAGACACAGGGGTTTAGCTCAAGGACAGCACAGTAGATTTAACCTCCTGTGTTGCTCCTTGTCTCCATGCCTATGGCTTGCCTACTTTCTCCACCAAAGACCAGGGATTCTTCTTTCTTTGAACTGACACTGTTATAATGTCTGTGTCTGCCACTTCAAAACCTGATTTTTTAAGTGTTGTGAGTGACCTATTCCATTGTGAGTTTGACTTCAACTTAACACATTGACCTTGAGAAATAAGAGCACTTTTTTTCCTTTAAACGGAAGCAAAGGAGGAACAAAAGCCTGAGTTTTAGATAATTATCCATTAATCTGAGTGTGTCTTCCTGGCAGGTTGAAAAGCGTGGAGGTTCCTGGTATTGAATGTGTTTAAAGTTCTTGCATTTTGCCACTGCAGGTCTGTTTGCAGTTTTCTTCTCAGTGCTTTGGTGCCTAACCAACATGGAATAGGCCAAGGCACTGAGAAGTTGTTGTGTGAGGAATTTTGCAGGCAGTGTTCTTGTGTTGTGGGGCGTCCTTGATGGGACCTCTTCAGAACATCTGACTCATCTGATGCGCATTCATCCACTGCTCTTCAGATGAAAGGACAATTAAATACAAATGGCCTGAAATATGATGACTCTCTCTATTTAGCAAATGCTACAAAGACCTGGTTTAATGTTTCCTCCTTGTCAAAATGCTTTTTCCAGTCTGTTTGATATTTTTGGCTTTAATAGCTATCGTTCCTCTGTTTGTGGTATGTTCAGCATGTCATTCACATTGCAGCAAACATTTGCTGCAGCAATAAACAAATGAGAAGTGTCTGTGCAGTGCTGAACGTTTCTTGCTAAGCTGGATGGAAGGAAGGGCTGCAGTTATTTTGGATATGCATGGCTTCACATGGAGCCATGTTTTCATCATGTCCTTTTCTACTCAAAGCAAACTATGCTAGATCACAGTTTTCTGAGGAGAGATCTCTGAAATTTCAGTTAGGAAATAAAAAAAATAATCATCACTCAGCCTGAATCTTGATGATGCATGTAGGGACCAGTTGTGTCAGGGAATGAACATAACTGGTGACTACATGTGCCTACTGTGTTTATCCTGATTCTTCTGTGGTCCATGGTTCCAATGTGCATGTTCATCCTGTGCAATACAGATTGCTTTGGATCCTCTGTATGGTTCTTTTCTTTCAGGGAATGACATCATAAATACCTGTGTTCTCATGGTGCTTTGCAGTCAAAGTTTGTTGCTGTTCTTTTCAGTGCAGTTGCAGTAAGATGTCATTTTTGTTTAAGTGTTTGAAAGGTAGCTTTGGTTTTAGCATATTCTTGTTTTTCTTCCTTTTCCCCGTCCACGATGCAAACTATTAAGCAGCTGCCTACAAGACAAATCTAAGGTATCTGTATGATGACAATTAATTGCTTGCATAACCGATAGATTAATGTATACACATTATTACCTTAACGCATAGTCACAATAATATTGAAAATGGAACCTTTTGGTTTTAAAAAAAATGATAACTGTTTTTGACTTATCAGGGAAATTTGTTAGAGGCCTCTTTGTAAGTAAACCTATAGTTGATACCCCTTTAAGAGGTATCAAAAGAAATAACCTAATATTATTATATATCATCTCTATGCTCCGTGTGTGGCTTTAAATACTTATTTGTTTGACTGGCTACTGTAAGTGTTTTTATTTTAAATGTTTAGAATGAGAGGTTTGTATTTTTGTGGGAGAGAAACATGTTGAACTTTCCTAAACCAGATTTTACTGCTCAAAGTTTGAGAATATGTGTGGAGTAACTGATCCAATAAGCTGCTTAAGAAAAGCCCACTTTGGATGTTAGGGAAGGAGGTATATGCAAAAAAAAGTTGAAGTGATGTGTAGTTTCTCACTTGCTAAGCAAGTAATACTTTGGTGTGTGTTGTGAGTTTTTTGGTTTGGTGTTTTTTTTCCAGTTATGAACTGGTGTCTTTTATGAGTTGGTCTTGATCCATGTCTTTTAAGAAATGGCATTGTTGAATTTTCCTTGATTGATTTTGTTATGCTGTTTTAGAGATGCAGTGATGAAAATTTTAATATAGAGATGGTCCCTTTAATATTCTTGCATCGAGTTCTTGGCTTATCAATTAATTTTAAAGTGACAATAAAGGAAAATAAAGGCCTCAGAGAAGTGGGTTCTGAGTACAGCTCACTGTGTGAGTGACAAATTGCAATTAAGGATGAAAATAAGAGACCAAATTGTTGAAATTATTATTAAGGGGGAAAAACCCAAACAGGATGTAACAGAAGATGGAAACTACAGTCTGCATACAAAATACAGCAAGTCTGTGTTCAATTAGGTGTGTTTGCATGCCTAGTGTAGGAGAGTAACACTAATCTTGGCAGCCCTGCAAGAACATTGAGAGTTCACAGTCATGTCACAGGCAATGAGCAAATAGGATTTATTTCTTAGCTTAGTCAGTTCTCTCTGCTGTTCTCCTAAGCAGAAAATTGAGAGCAGTACCAAACTGCTGCAACCCAAAAGCCACTTTTTGCCTAGGTAGCCATCCCACTTATTCTGTGCCTTTCTTATCCCATTAAGACAAGACCGTGATTTGTAAAGAGTATCTTTTGGCCTGGGTAGAGAGACATTTAACATGCACAGCAAAGTCATTTCTGCAAGTTAAGTATAGCAGTGTGTTATAAGCAGAGCCTAGCTCACCAACTCTGGGTCTGTAATTTTTGGAAAGCAAAGAGGAGGTGATACTGGTTCCCAGCACTGTCCTTCCTGCCACCCCTACCAATTTCCCTGCAGCTGGCATTGCATGGAGGGAGCTGGGAAACCAAAGTCACACCAAGGGAATGGCAAAGGAGAACTCCAGTGCTGCTTCTGCGTGCCAGGGAGCACATGCTGTGTGTGAACACACTAGAGGCTTTCCAAGTATCACTTTTGCAGATAAGGATTGGTTTAAAATGACCAAAATTTGTCTGCTGGGGTTGTACTGCAGCAGTGAGGTGGCAGCCAGGGCCAGGCTGTTCTGCAGTCTGTATGGGAGACCAGGAAAGTTCGATTTCCTGACAGATGGGGTGGTGTAGGAGAGGAATGACATGGGATAAAGTCAGGAGGTGGAGACCCACCCAGCATGTGATGACTGAGGTGTTACAAATGTGACTCTGGGCAAGCCTTAGTCTTCATAAGTCATAAACTAATTTCCAATTTGGTGGTGTGTTGCAATTAGAATTCCAAATGAGTACCTAACTTGGAGATTTCTGAAAGGAAATGAAAGGAAATGAAAATAGATTAAAACTACTTGCAGCAGTAGCCATGGCTTGTGCAGACAGGCATCCGCTATGGGTAGTGAGGCCTCAAGAATGACACCAAATTGGCACCTCTATTTAATGAGTTTATTAGTAGCAGCATTACTAATCTAAGTTGCTTTGTAACTCTCTGATCTCTCCATGCTCATACTGTATTCCTTAAATTAAAAATACTGGCTGGGTCCCATCCTTCTGCATGGATTGTTCTAGTAACAGTGCACCATGACTGCAGCTGAGCATAGAGACAGCTTGTGATCCTGCTCCTTGGAAGGATTTCTTTGCACCAACCATTGCCATAAATGCTCAGTAATGCCCTTTAGATGCATGATTCAGTTAGTGCTTGCTAATCAACCATGGGCAGTGCTGCAAAATTACTTGAAAATGTACTTGGTTTTTGAGACAGTCTCTATGAGCAGCCACTTTGGCAGTGACAGAGCTCCAGTTCTGGCTCACTGATGTGATTTTGGTTCCTTCTTTATCCATGAGAAGCCTGAACGGAAAGGTTTCAGTGTAAAATGCACCCAAGCTAGTTTAAGGTGAGTCAGATCTAACCTAGGGTAAGTGCATGGATATGTTCCAGATTCAAGTGAATATATGGTTTGAAGCTAGAGGTTAGTGGAAAAGGCCCTAAATCATGCAGTTTTTCATTCTCAATTTGTCATTAGGACTGTTACAGAGAAGGGATTAACAAATCAATGCAGGCTAAAACGAGAGAAAATCAATAAGAAACTGTAGTGAACTGGAACAAAGCTATCAATTTGCAGTGTTCTCTGCAAAGAAATCTCATCCATACCTCCTTTTATGAATGGGAAAATAATGCCAAAATGATGATGATTTGAGGTTAGAGTAATTGTTTTTTACTTGGCTGACCCCAGAACTTTAGGTCAAGAAACTTCTGGTGTAAATGCTGCTTATCTTCCCTATTTCAGTTGTGTTGATGAATTTTATTGGCAGTTTCTGTGAGACTGGAATCTTATAGAAAAATAGTCAAGGAGAAATATGTAATTTAAGTTACCCTCACAGGAATTTGATCAAACAGTCTTTATAATGGTTTACTTTTTTGTATTAGTGGAAGTAACTTTGTTAGTTGTTAATTGTTTTTCTGTCTCCTTAAAAAGAATGTTACTGCTGAAAAGTTACTCTTTAAATAGGTATTATGCATTATGTAGGTAGAGAAATGCAAGGATGCATTACGGTAGGTTACTGCAGGTGAATGAGATGGGACGGAGTTTAGTGGTGCCAGCACTACCTGTTTATTGTGTTGTAACATTGCCCCTTTCCAACCCATTTTTCTCTGTAGGGCCATAAGCTCACCAAGGCAGTGCCAGCAAACAGACTGCTTCTCCCTGCTTTTAATTTAGGGGCTTTAGATTTGGTTTGAACCTGGGTTGTGCTTGTACTTTTACACCTGTGATGGCTTTTGTTTGTATTTGTCTGATGTTTCCAGCTCTCACTTTCCAACAAGTCACTCAGACTCTGGGCCCTGCCAGTCCTTCTGGCCTTTGTGCCTAGCTTATAAGTTATTGTAAAGCTACTGTTTAATGAAGGATTCAGCAAAGAGAGATTTGTGTTTCTGCTGTGAGGCCAAGGCACACAGCCACTTTCCAAGCCTGCTCAGTGACAGGGACCTGTTTGTCCTCCCACCTGATGGCTCATCTCCCTTGCCTGTTTGGCTGCCTTTCTCTAATTTAAACTGAAGTTGTCAAAGGCAGGAGCTACTTCTGGACTCTCTTTTTAGATGGTCTAATATAGTCCGTGCCTTTGCCCCAGCATTCAACCAACAGAACTTTCTTTGTGGAAGGAGGAGGGGGAAGGGGAAGAAAAAGTAAACGTGATTCATCTAGTTCTGTGAGGACAGAAATGCTAAACTGTCTCCTGTTTTAAAACCTGCCTAAGGGTTTTTTCTTGGTCTTCTGGCAGTTGATTGCTGAGGTCGCCATAAATTCAGTGGATTTTGCATGTAATCAGATGCCAGCAAAGACTGAAAAAAACTGTGCCTTGCAGTTTTTTTTTTTGTCATACCAAAAGTAAAAAAAAACCTTTAAAATAATTAAAAAAAATCATTCTCAGAGAGAAAGTAATTGATAGTTCTTAACCTTAGAAGTATGATTTTGAAAATGTATCCTTCTACAGTTTGCCACTTCACTCCCATTTTTACAACTCCTCCTTCTCCTCCCAGGTGTAGCACTAATGTAAACTATTCCTTCCTTGGTAACAAGTGCATCAGGATGCAGTAAGGAGTTTTTAGGATGTGTTTGTTTTCCCAGAATGTTATTTGGCATAATGTTGTTCTCTTAAGTGTTAAATTAACAAATATTAAATAGCCAGATTTCTTACTGATTTCAGTAAGGTGATTGCTTCAGTGGAAATCCCTTTTGTCCAACTTTTTTATTTTTCTGAAATGGTCAAGGTTTTCCTGCAGCCTTCACTGTTAGCTGATGTCAAAAGTGTGAACCCATTTAAAGCCTTGGAAATCTCAGACCATGGTTCATTTCTATAGAAAGAGAAATTATAAAAAGTAAATAATAAAAAGCTAGGTGCTGCTGGACCTCACAAGACAATGCTGAGGGGAAGGGATGAAAGCCATTTAACAATGGCTAACAGATCAGGCAATGATAATACAGTGTTTGACATCTGATTAAGTGTTATGACAAGATACATTGCTGAGGTTTATAACTATGCAATTCCTTTATTGCTTTTCTGTATGCCAAGGTGTTGTACTTTGTCTTGTATTCTGATGCAAGTATAGGATATGATTTTTGCTTCTTGGGTCTTATTCCCTGCTCATATCTCCTCTGTTTGACCCTCTGTTTTGATTTCTCATGGTTTTGTGGTGTAGTTTTTTCTATTTAATGTGTGGATGAAGGAAAATCCTTTTTCTTCAGTACTTTTGGGAACAAGTGTATGACTTAAAAACACAAAAGTCAATTCCAGAAGTAGAAAAGACTGAATGAATTTTTTTTTTTCTTTGACTTCTTGATCTGCTACTGCTCCTTTTTAGGATTTAACCACTACAAAGAAAAGATAAAGGCATCCTGATTTTTTAGAAGATGTATTACTCACTGTGGTAATGAAGTTGAAATGAAAAAGGAGCACCCACTTCTAGGGTAAGCAGTTCTGTATCTATAACATTTAGGCAATAATTGGTTTATGATTATTAAAAAAATCCAACTTTGTGACTTTTGAGAGCACAGTTACAAGATTTTTTTCAAAAGTTTGCCAGAAAATAAGGACAGGAAGTGAGATAGAAAGCATTACAAGGTAATTACAAGCATTACAGAGGCAAATCTCTATCTCAACATCTTACATTTAGAGCAGCTGGCAAAAGGCAATCTTTTCACCTTTACTGGTCTGCCTTGAGTATGTGTATGAAGAACTGATTCAAGTCTGAAGCCTCTATTTGATCCTACCATTTGTTTCATCTTCTTGAGTGGATTGTTGGGGCAAGGAGAACATTTATTAAAACAATTCTTATCAGTGCTGGAAATAAGGGTATTTGAGAGCCTAAGTTTTATTACCAGTGATCTTATCTTCAGCTAGTAGATGTCAGCTTGTCTTTTGAACACTTGAATTTTCCATGTCTGAATGGATTACTTCGAAAGTGCATGCCAAGTTCTTTAGAACACACAGACTGATTTTTTCGCTTCCCAGTGAATCTGATCTGGGAATCTGCACTGGGAATGCAAGTCACAGGTTGTGGTGGGAGGGGATGTTGTCAGTCTTCAGAAACCAAAAATTCACAATCTTCTTTTTGCTGTTTCGTGGTACCTGTTGTGCTTTGATTCCTAATTCTGTTTTAAAAGAATACAAAATATTATTTCATGGTTACTCTACCAAGTAACATTAAACAAATGAGATAATGGAAATCTGTGATGACAGTCACTTTTAAAGTTTTACTGCATATTCCCATGAATTCTTCCTCTTTGATACTGCTGATTCTACTCAGTATTTTTGTCTGGGACCTCTGTCACACAGAATTTGGGCTAAGAAAAATGTAGAGACTTGCAGAAATGCATTCACATGGTCAGTAGTATAACTTTCTCAGGAATTTTTTTGTTCAGTTTACATGTTAAGACATAAATCTCCTAAACAAAACATAATGCTGATACTTGCAACTTGTGAAAATGAGAAAGTACTTGGAACAGAGTAATAGAAGGCTCTCTCTTGGTTCTTCTGTTTGCATTAAGTCTTACAGGATTAATTTGCTGTCTCTGGTTTTCCTTGCCACAGCAAGTCTAAAATGCAGACTGTTTGGAGGAACATGAAAAGCAAAATGCTTGTGTCTTTTTACTTAGAAAGATTAAGATAGTATTTGTGAATTACAGTGATGGTGTTTAATAATCTTAAGATACAAATGTTTTAACTTAGCTGACAAGCTGTTCAGAAATATGAAATAGGATTTGATGTGGTGTAAATGTCTTTCATGTTTGAGAGTTAATATGCCCCATCCCCATCTCTTGAACAATTAACGACAGAGTAGTGTCCTGCGCTGCTTTTCTGCATGGAGACATCTACAACGTCTTGTGGCCAAATGAGTCAGGAGTGCACTGCTGGTATTCAGGGTCTTCAAGGATGGCTGGTTTTGTGTGTGAGGCCTCTATTCTGCAGTCAGATTGGCAGAAAGCCAATGAGAAAGGAATGTTTATTCACTTATGTTGCATTAATGATCAGCATGCCATGCCAGAGAGAATTCAAATAAAGTCATTTTATCAGAGGACTTCAAATTTAGTAATGCTAAATATGTGAGGGACTACTGATGTACCTCTGCTGAAATTAAATATACATTCCAAATTGCTCTTTCAGCCCTTTTTCCCCCTGTACTCTTCCTCTTTTGCTTTACTTACTGACAACTTCTGCTAGATAACCTGTGCTCCTACAGAAATTTTAAATTATACTCCTGTTTATTATCTTTTTGGCAACAGGTAACATGCTTTGAAAACCTCTCCTCCATTCAGTGAGACTGCATGTGCTTTCTCTTTTGAGTCCTGTGTTTTCAAGAGAAACATTCTCTTCTTTGGTAATTATGGAGCTAAGCACTCTATTTTGATAGTTCATGGAATCAGGAGCAAAGTCCAAAAAACTTTATTAATGTTAGATCAATATGATTGTGATGCATTTGTATTGTATGCTTATGTATTTATTAAGATAAATTCTTAATTTGCCGAATAATACTCATATTTGGAGTCCATCTAACTCTCTTATTCAGAGCTGTATGTTGGCTGAAACTCAGTGGGAGGAGGAATCAATACCATTAAAACACTTGGAATAGTGAGGCTAAATTAGTTTTATGTTTGAGCTAGCAGAAGTGAGTCTCTGAATTCTGTCTTGGTTCCTCAATGAGGCCATTTTAATGTCATTCACTTAGTGTTTTTTAATTCAATTCATGGTAAGACAGAGATGTAAGAAGTGTTTGTGTTGTTACATGTAATTGACATACACCTAGATATAATTTAAGAGGATTATTTCCATTTTGGAGAACTAGTATTAGAAAAACTGTGGTTTTTACATTTGTCCAAACTGCACCTCCTAACACTTCAGGTAATTTGCTTTCACTCATAATTTGACACAGTTCTCTCATGCAGGACCATAACCATTACACAGGCCTTAGCTGGAGCTTCCTTGTGAGGTATTTTGCTGCTGTGCTTTTTTCTCTGTTTTTTTTTTTCCCCTGCTCTTTTGCCCAAGAGAGTTGTTGTTGTGTAGACCTACTGAGAGTCATCTGGTGTGCCTGCTGGGAAGCCAGAGCTGCACACCTAAACAAGCCTGTCACACTGTTCACATTTGTCATAGTGATGGACCTGCACCTGGGAGGGATGGTCTGCAGAGACAGCTTTGTTACCTCTTTTGAAAGTGTCTGTTTGGCCATAAACTTTTTGATACTTCAGTGCATTATTTATTAGAAAAAAGACTTTCTCCAAAGTTTATGCGCCTTCAAGCAGGTGTCCTTGGCATTTGAAAGCTCTTCTAGGACTACAGTGAGTTTGGACCTTCAGGGGCATAGCATTCAGGCCTGCCAGTCAGCCACTGTTTCCAGGACTCTGTATGCTATACATTCTCTTGCTTTTGGGAAGAGGACACTTTTATACTGTAGAAGCCTGAAGGTATGGCTTCTTACTCATCCTTTCTTTCACCTAACAACCTTGAGGTGAGATGTGGTAGCACTTCTATTTCCCCTGGATCAGTATCAAACTTCTCAGCTGAGTTTCAGAGCTGACTTGCCTGATCCTTAAATAGTCTATTTCTTCCTCTGGCTACGTAGCAGCACATTTTCCCCATCCTCCCCCTGGCAGATTCTGCTACCAGAGTTGCTGAAATTGATAAGACTTAGCGGTCAACAGTTACATTCTTCACCTCTTTCTCAAAGGATAAGCACTGCTACATGTAGAAAAACCCCCAGATGTTCCCCTCCTATCTTTCTGCCTCTGTGTTCTGCCTCTTCAAACCTCCTCCTTCAAAATGGATGGAGATGTGTGAAAACTTGCAGACCAGCAAATTGCCAGTCATAACAAGGCAAACTTCCTGATTCTGAGGGAGCAGGAGGATTGCACCAGTGGATTTACATGACTGCAAAATTATTTTGTCAGCTGAGTGTGCATAAGCCCAACTGCATCTTCCCATCTAGAAGGTTCAAAGTACTATTTGTACTGCTGCTCTTGTCTCGCTGTCATGCTAAAATCAGAAAGCATTGTGTGCCTGTCTTCTGCTCTGAGTCATGTCCCAGTGGGTAGGGTTCTCAGTCTTTGCAGGTGAGCTGGCTCAGAACAGCAACACAGTTCAGATCTTATCTTAGGAAAACAGCTGCAGAAGGAAGAGGAGTAAAGCCCACATGGTTAAATAAAGCACTTGGGTTTCTGATAGATGGAGGAGAATGAAAGGCATGAGTAAAAGCCAGCAAGCATTCCTATGTGCAGTATAACTCTCCATAAATCTCTTGAATAGAACTCACTGATACTCTTCTGCAGACAACACTCAGCTCTGTAGTACTCTTGACAGGAGACCTAAAATGCAGCAGGAGTTCCTGGGTCAAGTCTAGTGTTGGTACAGAGAGGTGCACTTGAGTCAGTGGAGCTCTGCAGTATCCAGAGGAGTTGCCCATCGGGTAGTAAAGCCATAAGATTGCTCAGTTTCTGGTGACTGTCATAAAAATTGATGGTATAAAAGTCTGTACCTGAGATTAATTTAAGGTAGTGATGACATTGATTGTCTGTGAGAAGTTCAGTGTGGTGTTAAGGCAACTTTTCCTTGAACGGCTTGTGGTAATTGTGATGGGTTTTTAAAAAAACTGTATGGAAAGCTTGTTTTCAAAAAATCCTGAAAACATGAATTTCAGGTTCTAATGCCAAAGTGAAAGAGCAACATTGCAGCCTCATGTTGCCTATTTAAAAGAAATCTCATGTTTTTATTTTAGCTTTACAGTACTGTTGTAGCTTCAACTGAGTTTCTAAAATATTTTTGGATAAAATATTCTAGTTGTCATTTGACAAACATTCAGTTTTAGATTCAGCTATGCAGAAAATGCTTAATTAGGCCTATTGATTAGAGAAGTAAGGTAAAGCTGGAGATGCTAAATATAACAGATATTAGTGCCATGCAAATGTTTTTAAGACATTAAACACTTAAGAGCAAGAATAAGCATACCGACTTTGTCTCTTGTGGGGGACAAGTGAATGAATTGGCTAGTAACATGGTCAGTGAAATGGTGAGAGAAGTTAATGTTTGTTATCAAGTCTCTTTTTTCCTTTCAAGTAATTGAAGGGCACTGAAAAATGAAGGTAGTTTTAAAATGTGCTGCTGAATTCCTGTGTGTGTCTTGTGGCAGCTTACCATTCATGTGGCATGGTATAGGCTGCTCAGGCTGACTTGAAGTTTTTTTAGCTTGGATTTGAGAAATCTTCTGGAATTGGACCAGAGGGTTATGAGTTCCAGTAAATGACTAAAAGTGAAATTGTGTCTAAATGACTCTTTCACTGATATCTAAGCCATTGGAATATGTGTTATCACAGTGGCTGAAAAATCAATTATTTCAGAGAGCTTTATTTTAATGTAACCATCTTCCTTTTTCTAATAGTGATTTGGTTTATGATCTGTTGGATTCAGTAAGTATTTCACATTTGAATTTCCATGCCCTATGTCATGTTAATGTATTTTTAATGCTTGGAAAGCATAATTTATTCTCGTGAAGGTTTGCAGAGTAATAGCACATGGATCCTTAGAGAGGAGCAAACTTTACCAGCAGTATTATGAACCTAACCCAGTATATTTTAATGCTGCTATGTGTGAAGGCAGCATAGCATTTTCTGTTCTAGCTTTCTGTTTGGTTGCCCAAATTTATTGCAGTAATTTCCTACTCAGGAGAGAAATTTCAATGTTCACCCTCTGTTCTCAGTTTGCTTTATTTTGAAACAGTGGCTAAAACCAATCCATTAATCCTTAAATTGTAGGAGACTTTGTTCAGCCCTAGAGTAGTATTGATGATGCTGGAAACATAAGATGGGTTGTTCTGAGTAAATACTTGCAGAAAAGGGAACTTTCCTTAAAAAAATCAGAGTTCAAAAGCCCACTCTTGTGAGATTATTACAGTTTCTTTGAAGATCACATATTTATTTTGTGACCTGAAAGTGTGGGATGTAGTTTTTAGGAGGTAACTGTCTGGGTACCTTGTTTATTCTTAGCTGAAACTGATGGATGAAAACCTCATGATGAAAATCTTACTAGGTTTGTTCAGCAGGGAGAAGAGAAAGTTTCAAGGGTACAGAGTAGCAGCCTGCCAGTACCTACAAGGAGGTTCATCAAGAAGATGAACTTGGAGAAACAAAAGACACAAATAGAAGCACGAGATTTGGACTTAATGTAAGGAGAACCTTTTCCACCACGAGGACAATCAAGCAGAGGAACAGGCTGCCTGGGAGGTTGTACCATGTGAGCCTTATGGAATGGAAAAGATCTCATGGCTGATTTGCGTGGGAGCAGGAGGCTGGACTGAACTCTGGAGATGGCTTTGACCCTTGATAATCCTGTGATCCTAAGGTCTTGGTTTTGTCCTCCAAACTGTTTCCACACATGCTCGAGACTGAGAATTATGAAGCTTCAGTCCTGTGCTGTAATAATAAGCTGTCAGAGGGATGAGTTTTCAGGATAGTTGTTAAAATGTAATAGGCAAGACTCAAGTTCAGTTTGCAGGAGTGATGCTTCTTACTAGGGGCAACCAGTGAGAGAGAAGGAAATTGAAGAAATCATGCTGTTTTTTTCCTGTCAGCTATAATACACATTTTGGGTGCAGCAAAATGTATGGAAGCATTATGCAAGCAGTTCAGAGCTCTCAATGTGCCCCTCTGCATAAAATGATGTGCTTGTATTACTCTGATAGGGTAGAAGCTGGCATCTTCTTTCCAGCACTGACTAGAGAAAAGAAAGACTGTAACTGAAACAGCAGCTTGGAAAAACTGCTTCATGGTTCAGTAGTTCTTTGTTGTTATTTTGTTTTAGCCCAGAAACACTAAAATTAGCTGTCCTCTCCTCTTTGTTCTTATTTTCCTTGTACTCCAAAGTTTGCAATGTAGAAAATTAGTTGAGAAGCAGTTTAACTATCCATGCACTGAAAACCAGAGCCCTTGATATGGAGGTTTAAAATGATAATTTTGATTTTTAGGGTTTGTTCTGCAGTTTCTCTAGTTATGTGCCATCTTCTAACATAAATTGCTCTTTGGTCTTATAAAATTAAGTTGAATTGGTTTACGCTGACAGTTTTGCTCTAAATTTATAAGGCAAAGTCTAATTCTATGCCCTTCTCCCTGTCCTCTGTTTTCTTTTGAGTAGCAATAGGTGCACAGGCTGTGTGACAGATAGGCTATTGAAATTAGTTCACTAAAAACAGGCTCTGTTCTTCAGAGAATTTAAAAACCTGATGTCGGCAATGTTGTGTTCTTCTGCAAGGGTAAACAGAAAATGAGACAGAGGAGCTTAGAGGTGACTCAGATGTAACTTTGTCATCATTAAAATGTTTCTTGAAAAAGACTGTCCTGATTCATGAGAATGTTTTTTATTTGAGTGTTTCTTCTGAGTTGCAGTATTAGTCATGTAGAATCATGTATGCTGTCTGCAGTTCTTTTTAAGGATCTTTGCTTGTCTGAAGAAGTTCCCTTTATTTTTCTTCTTTCTCACAGCAGTATGTGAACCTTTAAGCATAAAGCTAACTTTTTCACCTCAATTACTCTTGACATGTTAAGTCAGCTTTATCCACAAATAACTGTGCTATAAATAAGCCTTTTGTTTTTCGTTTGCTTATTTTCTACATATGCCTGGACTTTCTACTTTGGGTTTGAATTCATGGCCTCTCAATCAATTTTGTGGAAAAAACAGCACATAGTCCAAGGTTTTATTTTTCTTTGAGAACTGCAAGACAGCTGCGAGGAACCTTTTCAATTCTTTGCAAGAGCAGCAAAGCTGCTGTTCTTACAGACCATGTTGCTTGTGGGTCTGGTTTTGGCCGGATGAAATCACTGGGGGTTGAAGAGCTGTATATTTGCAAATCACCTAAAGCACCAGTCTTGCTTTTCAAGGCTTAATGCATGGTGAATAGCTGATATTTACTTCCTAGTAGTTGCCCTGTACAGAGGAGAATAAGGAATGGAAGAGCACCTGATAGTTTTTGATGGCAGGTAAAGCACTTCTGTGGGGTTGCTTGGGTACTTTCTACAAATCTGTTTTGGTTGAAACATGGGGAGGAGAAGGGTCTGCTCTGTGTGCAAAGTGGCAAAATGTTGTGGTGGGTGGCTCACTGCTGGTGAAGATACCACCCCATGGGTTTGATTGGGAAACTGCTTTATTGGAGACTTTCCTGGAATGTCATAGCAGGGTCAGCACCACTTCCACACGTGGACAGTCCAAGTTGTTGGTTCCTTCAGTGCTGTAGGCAGAGATGGTGGCTGCTGGCCTTGCATGCTCTGAAGTCAGAAATCTGAACAGCACTAAGTGATGCATCCCATACCTGTTGCTGGAAGGGTGCTTTATCAATTTAGTTGAAGACATTGAAAGGATACCACAGTGGACTGAGCTTGTTTAAAGTGCTTGAAAAAGTCTAAGATGGTTAAAAGGCAAAGACTTTAGAAAGGCTGTTCTGAATGCAGCTTGCCATTGAACCTGTAATCCTCTGTGATACCTATTAATTTGAATTTCTGTATAACAACAACATCTGGGGCAAGTGATAAAGTGTGATATTTCTGTCTTTTCATGCATAAAACTTAGCAGTAGAAAGGGTGTCTCTTGCAGGTTTGCAGGTTTTTCATAATTCTCTGTAGCTGTGAAGGTCCAGAGGGTTATTACAGTTAGTGGTATCATTGTGTGTGTGTCAGAATTGTGGAATGGACAAAGGAGAAACATAAAAATTAAGTTACCTTTTTTTTCACATGTTAAAGTACATTAGAAATCACATTAGTTACTTAAAAGTGCTAAATCCAGTAACTGTTCATGCAGAGAGGGCAAGTCACAGTGGTTCCCCACAGGATCTGATTTCACATTGAGTCAAAGCATGCACATCTGTAATGCTGAATGATTTTTGCAGAGAGTTGTGGATATCTCTGCAGTGTATGTAGAATACAATTGAAATACATAATATTGATACATTTGGTAGAATTTATAAACTTTTCTGGTATTGACAAAACAGACATCCTTGCTGTTTCAAGGTGAAGTCCAAAAATAAGCACCTCAATTTATGATAAATAGCCTGTGCATTAGATGTTGTCAAGGGCTCTTGAGTTAAACATGCTTGAAATTTTTAGATCAGGCTGGTTTTGAGAGATGATGTGCCGAAATAGAGCTGGAAAATTTTGGCAGTGGTACTGCATTTTTTTCATTCTTTCAGTCACAGAAGGGAACAAACAGACCTGAAGGAAAAAAGACCTGTATTTTCTTACTCCCCCCAGCCCTGCTTTGAACCTACTACCTGGTAAGTGTAGGCATTGATGGGGAAGAAGGAATTCTTTTGTATTCTGTCCCCCTAAATGGTTGCATGTCAGAGTTTATTTTGCCCATGTTGTAACAGTGGTACTGCAGCTCTGTAGGAGCATTCTGTGGCTGTGAGCCTCTCTGGAAGCTTGCATTCATGCCTGCAACTTGGCTTGTTTAATTCTGCACAAGAAATTCTGCGGAAAATGATCTGGACACAAGGGTGTAGGCATTTTTCTTGCTGCTGTTCCAGAAAAAGAGGCACAAGCTGGGAAAATGAAGAGTTTCCAGTGGTAGATTTATTAGGCTGTAAAAAAAAACTCCCAAACTTATCCAGAGGGTTAGAAAACTGAAGAACTTTTCTGCTGAGTTACAGGTTGAGTTTTAGTCTGTTTTAATCAGAGAGTAGTGGACAGCAAACTTTCACTCTCCTAGTTTGATTATTATTATTATTAGCTCTGTTCTCCGTTGTATATGGCTGACAGGATAATAAAATTAGATAGTGTTTTACCCCACTCTTCTCAGTCAGAAACTCAGAATTGAAGCTGAAATGGATCTCTCAGAATAAGGCATGTTCACTTCTTGGTAATTTTACTACCAAAATCAGCTTTCAGAGTTCTGACACCTCTGATCAGGGACAGCTCTGTTGATGTTGCACAAGTCTGTTCTTGGAGGGCAGCAAATTTGTTCTGTTGGAAAAAGGTGGGTTTATAGCACTGCAGGTCTGAAATCAGAAGTCTGATGTAAGTCTGGGAGTCAACTTGAAGGCAGAGCATCAAGTCCTTCCTGAAAAGTTTTAAACTCATCCACTGGGTGAGCTAAAAAGCCGTATTTGAAGAGGCAGTTTTCGTTTTGGAAAACTAACATGGATATCAAATAGCTTTGTGCTTTGTGGTTGCATCACTTGTCAAGTGGCATGGGTTATGCAAGTAATGTCCGAGTGCTCTGCTGTCCCTCGAAGAGGGAGAATTGGGGTTTAAAGTATGTTTCAGGTTTCCTGTCTCACTGGCAGTTCTCCTCACTTCCTAAAAGAGAGAATGACTTGGCAACCTATGAAAGCCCCTTATTTAAGTGAGCTATGTTCTTCTAAAGATACTATCAGCTGTCCTATGAAGTTTGAAAGTAGTGCACACTGCTCAGATCAGTAGCTGAACTGTCTGGGTGGTGTCCTCAGCTGTGCTGCAGTCCTCTTGGAATTGCTTGAGAGAGCTGGAGCAGTTTAGAGCAGCCCAATAGCCCAGTGTGTGACTGCAGGCTGGAGGGGACTCGTGGTGCCATCACAGCTTCCGGGAGGCTCCTGGCAGCCCCAGGGGCTGGGATGCAGTGCTGCCATGGAGAAAGCCTCTGGCATGCAGAGTTTAGGGGCTGTAGAGTGTGCTCAAGAGTGTGTCTGCAGGCACTGTGACCCCAGGGAAAGGCTGGGGACAGGTGGCACCAGCTGGGTTGTGCTGTGGTCCCTACTGCTGGAGCCAGGGGTGTGCTGATGTTTGAGCTGGCTGGAGTGAGCCAGGGCTCTGCAAGGCTCTGGGAGCTCCTGAGCACAGAGCTGCACCAGCATGGTGTGAGATTCCAGGGTGGGTTTGGTTGGTGTGACTTCAGTGAGTGTGTGGGTCAGCCTGCACCTCTCTGGGCAGGTGCTCCAGGGCTGGCTCCAGCACCTGAACTAGCTGGTTTAAGGATGGTCTGGCTCTTATGCACTGTGCAGTCACCCTTGTACTGCACTGCAGATATTTGCAGGGTTAAGTTCTGGGGTTTGGCCTCTGCATCCAGGATTTGAGGGGTGCAGGAGTTGGATAAAGCCTTGCTCAGGCTGCAGTTTTTGCTCTGTACCTCTGAGAGAGCCAAAATAAAACCTTTTTTTCCTTGCATCCACAAAAAAATAAAAGTACAGAGAACCAAAATAGGATGAGAAATGGAACAACCTAATGCATTCTGAGAAAGCAGATATTAAGACAACTGTTAGAAATAGTGGTTGATGTCTCTAAACTATTTATAGTGTAGTCATGATGTCTCCAAAGAGAGCAATACTATATCACCAACATTTAATAGTGGTGCTCTGAATAGAGAACAGAATGCAAGACAGTACAGATGGCTGACAGACTGCAGCAAATTCCAGCTAATGAAGAAATGCAGTATGTTTGTTTACATGCAAGTTGAAACAGTTGGCAGTTAAAAATGGTTTTAAATCCAGTTCTGAGCTGTGTAAACATAGCTTATGTAGCTAATAATAAAAGACGTGTTTGCATTTAAGAAAAAAACGCCAACCTTTCCTTTTTGACAGCATTGTTGCAGTTTGATAACTTGGCTCTGCTGTATTTTATGATCTCCAGTGCATGTGGGAATTAATGCTGCAAGAAACAAACCCAGTTTACTGAGTTTATGTTTAGCCTCAAATTGTGAATTTTTATCCCTGAAGTGTAGGTTTTATGATTAGACTCTGGAAAAAAAATGAGTAATTTGGGTAAATTTTGCAATGCCTTGGTCATATAATTCAAACAAAGGGAACAGTGAAGACCTAGACATTCTGCTGAACTGCTTCATCCAGTGGATCAGATTATAGTTTTTCTAGGAGTTTACATGGTGAATCGGGGGGGTGGGAGTGAGTGTCTGATTCCTGAATTTTAAGAGTGAATTTCTGATTATAGTAGTTTTTCCCCCTGCCTCCTTCAAAAAATGGCATTTTTGAGCAGCCAGCAAATCTCTTGTTATTTAATATTAGCACAGTGATGCCATACAATAGAGATACTGCAATCTCTTGTGTAGGAAGAGACAGACACAGGAAGAATAAAATGAGGACTTATTAGTACATCCTTTTCTGTAATACATCTCCAAAATTAATGATTTGCTTGTCAGAGTATTTCTGAGAATAAGTTCACTTTACTGGGGCAGCATTCATTTTGCTTGCTATCATTTTTTAGAAGCATCATCTGTATTATAGAGAGCTGTTCAAATTCTGGAGCACGTTTCAGGAAGATGTTTCAAATGTAACTTATTTGCTCTTGTTTTCCTTGGTGATGGGTGTTAAGAATGCATTTACTGGTAAGCATTATGTGACAATGAAAATGTTCTTTACTCTCCAGCAGCAGGCACAGGCAGCTGTTGTGCAGCTGACCACAGTGGGCTTGACTCTGGAGTAGCCCATTGATAGGAGAAAGCAGTAAATAGGATGGGTTGTTGTTTGTGTTCTTTACCATAACATGTAAAGGCTCACTATGCAGATGATGTGTTATCAAAGCATTACGGGACTGCAGAAAGTGAGATAAATCACTTTCTCTTGTGGTTGACTCTGAGGCATGTATGTGCCTGTGCAAATGACAATCCTCACATGTGGGCTGTAGAGAGAGAGACCAGAAAGTCCTCTGTGATGTATACACACATACATGCATTTAGTTAATGCAGATGAGGTGGGTTTTTCACTTCACAGTTTGTAGTGTGATGGACAGTTGCTGATTTATGGAGAAAAACAACCCTCCTGCCAAGAACTGGAAATCTGCCCTGATGCTAAATGATCTGAGATCCCACTCCCAGGGGAATGTGTGGATTTGCAAATCAACCAGGAGTCAGCCTACTAAGCACAGTAACATTGAAAGTAACCATCAAAACCAAGGTTTATTTTGTGGTTTTTCTCCCACTCAGACTCCACAGTCCAGGACTAAGAAGCAATTTAATGATTGCATCTTAGATTACCGTAAAGTGCTTTCTTGATTTGCCAGATATTTATTACTTATGTAGTTTTTCCATGTAAACCAGAATCTGTTCTACTTTTGCAGCCAGAATTTTTTAACAGATGTTCAAGCAGTCACAATTCAGATTAGAGCCTCAGATTCCTAGACAGCTTTTGTTTGATTAAAAACAATAACAAATGCTGTGGAGAAGGAAATATATCATAGCAGGGCTCAGTGGATGTTTGGATCCCAATACTGAGCATTTCCAAGTTCACATTAAAAAAAAAGCAGACAAAGATCTGTATAGTCTCTTGAAAAGATATAAACTTTTATGGACCCTAAAAATAGACTTTGTAGGTTATTGTGTAACTGTCTGGCGAGGGTTTCTGTTATGTGCTTGTGAAACGCTTGTCACTGGAGCGGGCTGATCCAGTATAGTAATTCTTTTGCTCTTCCTAAACTCCAAGGCCTCACTATGTATTCTTTACTTGAATTGAGTAGATGTGAGGTTAGAGAAGTGACTTCTGAAGGTCTAGGTTTAGTTTTGTGGTGCATGGCTCAGGAAGCTAAAATCAAATGTAAAATTTAGTCCTGAGGAAAAACTGTCAAGAGGATCTCTGCTTTTCCAGGCTTTTTGCCCTGGGACAGGCCTGAGGGTGATCTTATCTTCAATAAATAACAAGGCAGCAAAGTAATCTCTTAGTGGTGTTGTTGATCCCATTGTAGGTAGGAACAAAGAAGCTCTGTACTTCTAAAAACCTTCTTTGCTTGCCAGGTGTATGTGAGTTATGACAGGTGTATGTGAGTTATGGTAGATCTGTCACTAACAACTGTCCCAGCTGTGTCCTTCCTGCAGAGCCCTCTTAGATTCTGTCTGCTTATCTTGGGTTTAAATGTGAAATACTTGGTGTGAGGGCACTGGTGGGTAAAATAAGCAGTCTACAGCAGTTTTTTGAAGTTGAGTTTCTTCTGCATCTACACAGCTGATAGTCTAAGGGTGCTGCTTTATGTAAGCTGTGCTTCTTGCAGGGTTCCTTAATCATAAAAATGCAAGTCTGGATTGCATCTTCCATCTGAAGATGAGAGGTCCTCCTTGGGTCAAGGTAATGAGTGATGAAATATAATTACCTTGTACATTGTAATAATGACTCATATATTTATAGGTGCTTGTGGTATGAAATTTGGATGAACTGCACATTCTGATGGATGTTTACTTTTGTTTTCTCTTGCTGTTGGCTGGTATCATCCCACTTAATGGATAATCAGACTTCTTGTTGGAGAGATTTTACATAAGCATTTTGGGGTCCATTTTTGGGAATCTTTGGTTTATTTAACAAATTAGTGTGATTATGGTAGTGCAAATGCAAAATAAACCCCCAAAAATCAGCACAATACCATCAGTTTGTGGCATTTGCCAAGCTACAAAAATTGTTTTTTAGTAATAGTTCTTGTTTACCAGCAAAACTGGTCATAGTGCTCATGAATAAACTCCTGCAAAGGATTGAACTTATGCTTGCACACAGTGCACAGTGGGACTGCTTTGTGAATAATTGCTCCTCATGCTCCCTCCTGTATACAATCTATAAATGATCCACACCTGTAAGGCACTCATGGCCCCACTGGGTATGTTCAGTACTTTGTGTTGCTGCTTTTATTTATTATCAGTCAATAAGTTTGTATTAGTTTTAGTGTTTTAAATTCAGTGTATTGAATCTTAAGGCACTTAAATTTTTTTTTTGGTATAACGATTCTGAGTAACTCTCAAAACTTTTCTTGATAAGGATCTGAGTTTTTTAGGTATAAAAATATTCAACTGAACAGAAGAAGTGTCTTGCCAAGGAGAGAGTTGCGAAGACCCTTAAATGTTTCATATTTCAGTGCCTTCTACATTCAAAGTATTAGCAATGTATGGTATTCACTGCAGAAGTCTCTAGTTAACTTCAGTGCCCAGGAAGGAAGTAGAGATTATAGCAAATTACTAACATATAACTTAGGGGCTTGGCAATTGGATTTCTTAACTGAGGCCCATGTTATGGTAATTTTTTACAATATTTCCCTATAAGAGAATGGAGATACCTGCATTTTCTTTAGCAGATAAGTGAAATATGACCAAACTCCAGTTTCTTGATCTTAGAGTTATTCACCTATTACACCTTAACTTTGGAGCCAGAACAGTCCTAGCTGTCTGGTATAATCATTGATTTTCCAAAACCAATATATCCCTTACACATGTATGTGCAAGTAAAATCTGAAGTTAACTGCAAGTAGGATTTGAAAGGAATTCTTAGGTTGCTGTGTCTGAAGGAGAAATTTGTTTTTTGCACGTACAAAGATAATTTTAATAGCTGTAGTGAGATTAGGTTTACAGTTTCACTGGATATTAAGTTGTAGAGCTCCTCTCTAGTTAAGAATAAATGACAGTGGAAGGAATTATGGCAGGTTTTAAGTGGCACAAGTTCTAAGATTGATTAGGTAATCCAAAGAAAAGCTACTAGCTCTATTCGCTTTTGCCATTTGCAGGCTTGAGTAGAAAAGATCCTTTTGGATTTACTTTATGCTTAGCAGATTTAATAGATTTGAAATGAAAAGGCATCTTTTAAATCTCTCGAGCACTTTTGTGTCATTGCGTTTGACGTAAACTGATGGAAATTACTTCAGCGTAATTAGACTCCGCTGATACAGTACTTTTCCACTGGATTTACTTGCAGCTCGCCAGTGTGTTGTAACGAGCTGCACTGCAGGCTGCAGTATCTGATTGTCATGCCAGGAGCATCACTAGCGTAGAGCTAAATAGAGATTGGTGAGCAAAGTGGGTCAGGAAGCAGGCCTACTGTACCTGCAGAGACTGCAGACAGCAGCAGCAGCGAGCCGAGTGTCCACAGCATGGCACTGTCCTACAGAGCATCGGGAGCAGAGGGGCTCAGCAAGGGCTTAGGATGGGATAAGTGGGCATGTCTGGGAGCTGGAGATGCTGCTTTCATCCTCCCTTCTCTCCCCTACTATACACACTTGCTTTCCTGGGTGATTTTAGCAGTGCCCATTTTATTTTTTGCTTTCTCTCTCTCTCTCTTTCTCTCTCTCTCACTGCCAGAGGTCAAAACCATCTTGTCCTGTCAGACAGACTTATAGAGACTTGCTTGCTGTTGAAACAGTGCTAAATGTTGCTAAGGACTCTTTCCTACACTTTTTGGATGTAGGAGAGGAGAAGGTGTGTAGGATGCTGCTCTGTAGACCTCGGTGTAGTTCTTTAAAAATGCTTTTCTGAGCATTTCTTGCTTCATTTGCAGAACTAGTCTTGCTAGAGGTGACATTCAGAACAAAATTACAGTACAAACGGAAAAAGAGCAATAAAAACTGAAGCATCTCTAAACAGCCAGTTGGACAGGCCAAAATTAGCCAAGAAGTGGAAACTACAAAAGAAAGGGAGAAAAAAATTTCCAGAAGAGTTGTTATAAGAATTTTTGCTCACATGTGAGAAGAAATGGTGAAAGAAACCAAAAAAGATAATTTTGAAGTTCTTCAGTTTCCTCTGCTGACTGCCCTTGTCACTGTGGAGCTTAATTGTTGTGGCTCAGAATAGTCCCTTTTTCTAAGTCCTTTGGTATACTGTGTGCTCGTCCATGTCCTGACCTTAAAGAGGACATCTAAAGCAGGGGATGATAATAGACTAAAAAAAAGAACAATAATTTTTAGCCTTAGACATAGTTGTTTTTATTATACTTCATTTATTTGATAAGGACTATATTTCACTCACAAGATTTATTTAAGATTTGAGGCCTAAGAGTAGGAAGGAAAGACAGAAAGGTGCTTGTCTGTGTTTCTGTTGGGAAAGGTCCATACTAGAAGGGAATGTTTTTCAGGAATCTTTTGGAGTATGAATCTATTATTAATCCAGAAAAAGGAAGAGGATTGGGTTCAGAGGCCTTCAGACTTTAGGTGCCAAAGCCTGCAAGGTTCTTATGTTCTCAGCTTCTACTGAAGCTTCCACGGCATTGATAAATGGTGTAAACCCAAACATTTGTTGACTTAAGCAGAGAGATTACCACTGATCATGTTGAAATAAAAACTGAAGGGGAAATATGGTAGCTTGATGCTTGCTATGCTATTTGTCTCAAGCTTTGGTTGTCAGAGAGGTGGTGAGAACAGGAGATGGGATGCAGCCATTTGGTGCTAAGAAAAGCAAGGAGGAGCATGGTCATGTGCCTTCAACCTGCTTTCATTAATCTTGGCTTGAATTGTTGTGCAGAACAGAACATAACATCCACACTGGAACAGCACAGACACAGGGCAGATCACCATCCTGCCAGGACCTCATCCTCATCGTGACTGTAGGGAAATCAGTTGTGTGGAGCACTCAGACCACTGCAAAGTCCTCTGTTCTGTTTTGTGATGCACACAGAATGACACCGAGAAAATGCCTTTGAAAACAAGGCTTTGGTTTGTAAACAACTTGGATACGCAAAAGAAGAGACATCCTCAGTGTCATAATTTCCAGACTGTGTAATGAATGATAACATTAATAGCATTTCAAAGACAGGAGAATAAATGCCTCAGACTGAGACATCTTCAGTTGTTGTAGTAGCATAGACAGTTTAGGGAACTGAATATATTAAAATTCATGGATGCTAGCAGCATTAGCTTTATGTTTAAACCTGGGAGCAGCTTTACTGTGATAATTCAGCAGAGTAATCAAAACAAAACAGAACTTTATTTCCCTACTATGGGTATTGAAGACAAATCCTGTGAATTTCCCTGTGCAGGTTACTGAAATGGACAGTGCTCTGAAATAGACGCTGCTGCTTTTCAGAATCAGCTGCTCTGGGAATCCATTTACCATCTCAGACTGTTCCAGCTCACAAGCCTTGACATAGGGAGCATAAACATATAGGGGTAAGCAAATGTGTGCCAGCAGTAGCAGTGACAGCATTCCCTGGCTTTCACTCTGAAGGGAGATGACTTCACTTCCTAAAAAGACAATTTACAGCATGTACCACATGATCTGTGGACAAGATCATGTAGTGCCTTATGTTCTATTTATGTTTAAATACCAAGTAAAGATCTTGCTAAGCTATCAAGGCTTTTCTTCTTAGTTGTTCTTTTATTTTGCTTTTAATCATGGATATGGAGTTAATGTGATAACAAAAACAGAAGGTGAAACTGTACATGGTCTTTGCTCAGTTTCTGGACTTTGGGTGCTTGTGCTGCCTTGTTCTAGGCCTGCAGTTGTGTCTCCTGTGAAGTAGATTTTCTCCTGAACAGTATTATCAGCAGTTTTATAGCAGTATTATCTCCTGAACAGTATTATATGAATACTAGCCTGGTCACAGAATCATAGCATGGTTCAGGTTGGGAAGGACCACTGGAGGTCATCTAGTCCAATCTCCTTGTTCAGGCACATTAGTCAGGATTGTCCAGATGGCTTTTGAATATCTCCAGGGAAGGAGACTTTACAACCTCTCTGGGCAATCTGTTTCAGTACTCAATCACCTGCACAGTAAAGAAGTTCTTCCTGATATTCAGGATAAACCTCCTGTGCATCAGTTTGTGCCCATCGCCTCTTGTCCTATTGTTTGGCAGCACCAAGCAGAGCCTGGCTCTATTCTCCTGACACTGACAGACATTGATGGGGCACCCTTTCAATCTTCTCTTCCTGAGACTGAGCTGGCCCAGCTCTCTCTGCCTTTCCTTATGAGAGAAATGCTCCAGTCCCTTAATCATCTTCACAGCCCTCCAGCTGCTGAAGCCACTCCAGGAACTCCAAATCTCTTGTCCTGAGGAGCCCAGAACTGCACACAGCACTCCAGGTGAAACCTCACCAGGGCTGAGCAGAGGGACAGGCTCACCTTCCTGACCTGCTCGCAATGCTTTTCCTAATGCCCCCCAAGATACCTTGGCCACAAGGACACCCTGATGGGTCTTGTACAGCTTGTTGTCCACCAGGACCCCCAGGTCCTTCTCTGCAGAGCTGCTTCCCAGCTGATCAGCCCCAGTCTGTACTGGTTATTCCATGGGGTTGTTCCTTCTCAGGTGCAGGACCCTGCACTTGCTTCTGTTGAATTTCAGACAGCTCTGCTGTTCCCATCTCTCCAGCCTGTCAAGATCCCTCTGAAGGGCTACAGAGCACTCTGGGCTGTAACTCTTTTGGGTCAAATTCTTTCAAACAGAAATTTTGTTTTAAAATAGGACTGTTATAATGAAAGGCACCCAAACCTCATCACACTTGTGCAGTGTGTTGTGACAGTCTGGACAGGAATGAGCAGGTAGTAGCCCAAAGTTTTTGAAGCTCTGGTTTAAGTCATACTCTGCTGTGTTAGTCACATAAAGCAGCTGATTTTCTAAGATCCAGCTTGTCTTGCAATTTCCACTTGCCATCATTTTTAGAAGTAGGGTATTTAAACTCCTGGATATGTTATTTAACTGTGTTAAATTTTAATCAGATCTCATTAAAAAAGTTATAAAATCTTTGGCTGTCCCTGTGGAATGACTAAATCCTTTGACAATACTGCAGACAGGCTTGTAGAGGAGTTCTTCAGAATTTTGAGTCTTTTTTGTGGCTTAAAAAAAAAAAAATAAATTAACCTCTTCAGCCTTGCCATGGAGGTGAACAGTGTGTTCATCCTGTTCAGTCCTGTCAGCTCTATGTCACCTGTCAGGAGAGAGGCTGGCCTATTTCTCTGGCTTTTCTGAGTTTGCAATTGGCTTTTAGTTTACATTTGTTCCTGCAAGCTGGATTAAGGAAATTTCTGCCTTGCTTTTCTTACTGTAGTAAAAGATGAAAGGTTTCACAACATGTACTTATTTTCACATCTTTTAAAAAATTGCTAGCTGTTTTCTTAAAGACCACCAACCAAAAACATGAAAAATTCATATTAAAAGCAATAATTTTCTAAAGAAACTGTTCAAAGTTTGAGCTCAGAGATGCAAATCCTTCTTCTCAGCAGAAACTTGTCCTAAGAATGCTTATCACAACACCATGTTGGCTAAGAATATCTTAAAATAATTTAACTTTATTTACTAATGGAGATGATGATGATGTTCCAGTGTTTTACGTGTTCTGTCCTTGGTGTTTCTGACCTTGCAACTAAAACAGTCTCTTTGGAAAGTTGTATGGCCAATTACAATTTCTAATGTAATTCCTAATTTCAGGCCCCGTGGACTTGGAATTTCTCCCATAACTAGGTTGCAACTCTTTCTCCTCTGGTTTTGGATAGGAGCTCTTCAGCACTGCTGTTTTAAGCTGTATCATCAGTACTTGATCATCATTTCCCTTGAATGCTTTATTAACCTGTTGACGGCTTTCCCAGTGGGATAGTTACACTCTTATACTGCATTTTCCTTGTGCCTCCTGTGCTACCACATATGATTACTTGTCTTCAGAGTCCTTAATATCCTTACTGTTATTTTAAATTCTACAACCCTTATGTTCAACCCTGGTGCTATAAATATGTGAGTAGGAGTGGCAGACATCTGTTACAAGCTTACATTTCTCTTCCTTGTATTTTGCTTTTAGGATGTGTGTTTGAGTGATGAGGAACATTATCTTATTTAGGGTAGAGCCAAAGGACTTCCAGACAGTCCTAAACCTTGGTCAGAGGTTCTCCTCCCATTCAGTGAGGAGAAGGGAAATCAAGCTATTTGTTTTCTTCTTTCAGAAGAAGAGAATTTCTAATATACCCAGATTTAAATGCAGTAGATAACTTAATATGCAAATTCCCAGTTTCAGGATTTTGCATTTACTGTTAATATTCTACTGTATTTGAAATAAGGTAAGGCTATTCCTGTTCTTCTAATTGGAAGTTCTCCTTTCAAATGGAGCTTCTACTGCAGATGTGTTAGTGATAAAGGATGATGAGGTTTTTTTTCACTTCTCCCACAAATTTCACTTACATTTTTCTCATACTCCAAAATGTACATAGCAAAAGGGTACCTTCTTCCCCTTCTTCCACCCTGTGAAGAGTTGCCTTCTGCCTACATAGTTTTTGCTTTGTCTCCTTCCAGTTTTATTTATTAAAGATTAAAGACGCCTTCCATTGTAAGGGGTAGGTTTTCTTTTCCACAGTAATTCAGAATTTGGTGTCTGTGATTTTGTGTGTCCTTTTCTAGCATTGCTTTTGACACCTGGCTCTACCATGCTGCTCTACATGTGAAGATTTTAAGAGCACGAGGACAATTGAAATAATATAATCATATTTTCTTAATTCAAGCTGGAGACTTTACTCAAAATATTGCTGCAACAGGAATAAGTTTTTTTTATGTGGTGGCATCTTCCTTAGGCTTCCCAGTCATGACTTTGTATGGTGGAGGACTCAGCTCGTTCCTGTTTAAGTTGCTGCAGTAGCTTCTTTTGTCTTGTGCTTGCTTGTTCTTCCAGAGGTAAAGTTAATATCTGTTGTGCTGCAATGTCCTTTATTAGCAGAGGGCCAAGAAATTTGAAGGTTTCCTAAAACTCATCAGAGCTAATGTGATTCTTTTCCCCAAACTGTCAAGATTTGGGTGTATAATTGTGTCTCAGCAGCTCTTGTAGCAGACAGTTTCTGAATTGCCCATCTTCTAGAGAAGTGCTCTTCCCTAATGAAGCTCTTTGGTGTGGTGTGACAGCCATTTGCTTGGAACTATATATACACAATTGATGCTGAAATTACGTATAGATTATCATAAAAATGTATTTCAGGAACACACTGTTATCTTTATAGATAGCAAGACATAAATGCAGGTACAGTCCTATTTAATTTGATTAGTTTTGATTCTTTGCCAGCTTCCAGTCTTTTTGGATGTTTGTATCCTGTGAGCAAGCTGCAAAGCAGTTCTGTTGTGCCATTTGATTATGTGGGGGGTTACTTTTGCAGCTTTACAGTCAAGAGATTGCATGCCAAAAACTTGAAAATGTCAAAGTTTAAAACTGCTTTAAGCAGAAACAACTGATGAAGAAGTGTTTTCTCAAGTGATATTTATGTTTTGAACAAGGCCTTATTTTTTATTCTTTGTGAGTGACAATTGATCACTTAAATGTTTGAGTAAAAAGAAAATCTTGCATTTCAGGGGGAAAATATTGATGTGTTTTTGTTTATCTGAAAAACTAGGAGGACCAAATGAAACAAGGTAAATAACTCACTGGTGTGGTTTAAGCTTGTAAATTATTCAAGTGCTCTGTTTGTGACCAGTTTTTTCTCAAGACATGTGCTGCACCATATACTCTCACTGCCTTTTAACAGCATTAGTGGAATGATAAAAGTATGTGCAAAACCAAGCAGCTTAGATGGTTTCATTTTCTTTCTTTGTTTGGGGAATTTTTTTCTGATCAGTATTAGAAACTGAAGTCCCTAGTTGCAGAAATGTGCTGTGGATCTTTATTGAAATCTAGTAATTTTTAAGAAAACAAAAGAAAAGATGAAAGCAGACTCGATTCCAGCAGATCACACTTCTAGTCTGTGGTGAGGTGACAGTTTATAAGCTTGCAAGCTGTTGCTGTCAGATGGCAGTGTGAGAGCCCAGCCCCTGCTTTGCTTGTGCAGTGCCTTTTTCCTCCCTGTGCTGTGGCCATCGCATCTTTTCATGCAGCAATGCTCTAGACAGATGCAAGATGTTGTCTGATCCGCGCAGATCCCTGTGCTAAGTGGTAATCTGTGAGCAACCTTGGTGAAAAGCGAGAAGCTTTGCTGAAAAATTTCCCTGTGATGTTGTTGCTAGGGCAACTGTGTCTATTGTGTGTGTGCTCAGCAGCGTCTGGCTCCTGCATACTGCAGTGTGCAAAAGCATTGCCTCTAACAGTGCCTTCCTTCCAGCCATTTCTGGGGGCGTTTGTCAGCAGCAAAGGCTCATAAGGCCTCCCTTATCAGACTCACCCTTCCTATTTTGCTTTTAGTTTTGCTGCTAGTTAAGGCATTCTGCCTAGTAAGAGAGAACTATGCTGAGAATGGAAGGGTCATTGATGTCTGGCTGCAGCTCAGGCTCTCTGTTGCTCTCTGGTGGTAATCCAGGATAATTTGCAGAGGCAAGGCAGCAGGGCAGGGTATGTCCCCTTTCTTGCCCTGCAGAGGGAGAGGAGCCTTTTGTCTGTGACAGTGAGGCGGCAGTCGAGAGCAGTGGAAGAGGACTGGAAAAGATGTGTGCTGCACAGTGGAGGAGTGGAGAGTAGCACACAAGGGATGCCAGAAAGGTGGGCTGAGAAGACCATTCATCAGCACGAGTCCTAATTTGTACTCACTGGGCAGTGAGCTGGCTATTCCTGATTCATAACTATAAAATGTCAACATTTTCTTAAACCAAAATAGTAATAAGAACAATAACAATGATGGTATCCCTGTCTGCTTGATGGTGCAATTTTCTGCTGCTTTGAGAGGGTGCTGGGAGGTGTCCATCAACCAGAATCACCTTCTGAAAAGTCACCTGGATAAATATTTTTTCTTTCCATATATAAATATATATATAAATATATATATATATATATACTCATA
>WBNO01010663.1:38478-129875 GCA_013400575.1 Peucedramus taeniatus
CTCATATATATTCTATAGGACATTTAGGTGTGTGTACAGTCCTGTTATCTGCTGGCAGTGTTTTAGTGGTAGAGGATTGAAGGGTACCAATAATTGTGCCTTGAGGAGGCTTGAAAAAAAAAAGCCCCATTGATGTGGAAGTGCAATGGGAAATAATTTTCTGTAATTAATCTAAAATTTATTAGGCTGATTAAATGGATGTCAGATTCAGCATTCCCTTCCCTCAGCTGCACTGCCTTCCTATGGGAATGTGCAGATGCAGTAACTGGATGTCCCTCTCACCATGGATAACAAGCACCTCCTGCTTTGGAAGTGAACTTGACCAAGTCCTATGTCTCAGTTTGATTAAAGTTTTCACCCTCCTCCCTGTGCTCTGTAGTTCACAAGGACTTTAAAAATTCCTTATGAATCAAGAGAGCCCCAGTTTTTGCTGTTAGCTACTGGTTTAATATTGCTGAATCCTAGAATAGGGCTCTGTATATTTTTATCTGAGGTTATCTGAGTGAGAGAATGAAGGTGACGTGAGGAGATGCAAGTGATCTGCCAAACAATGAAGCTGTGCTTGGACAGCATCTGAATGGAAGCCAGGGAAATAATTTTAATGGGTAGCCTAGCTATTCATTTTCCTCCCCTCCAAAAGAGTCTTTTGTTATCAAAGTATATTTTTAGTCTTTTTTTTCTGTCTGGTCAACATTTCATTCATGTTTGCATTGAATAGATTGTTCCTTCAGTTTTTTCAAGAGATTGATGCCTGTGGAGATGGAAACAATTTTCTTAATTGCTGAGGCTGAGGTGAATGTTAATGCCCTTCATCCTGACCTGAAAGAACCTTTTTCTTCAGGCAGTCTCGTGGACAATTTAGCTTTTGATGTTTGTTACCTTTCTTTTAGTCAAGATGGAGCCTGTGTAAAAAAGCATGTGAAAATCATTCTTTTAAAAATTATTTTAAGAAGCCAAATTTTTGCACTCTGTAGATCGTGGTCTTATACTGAAATTATTCTTTTTAAAGGTGCAGCACAATTTTGAGCTTGTTCTTATTTCTGTTTGTTTTAAAATTAGCAGTGCCTTCTGTTCTCAGGAAGGTCCAAAATAGAAACTTATTTTCTAAGTATGGGCTTATATATGTTCCTAATAGTGATAAATTTAGGGTTATGCTAAATACGTTCCTCTGTATTGCAAAATTAGCACTAGTAGTCTGTTCTCTTTGAATACAAGGTTGGTTGCTCTTTGGTGAGGAATTGAGGATAGGAAACATGGGGAAACAGTTTATGGGAAATGTTCAAAAGCCTGATAATTTTCTAAGGCAGGAGGGTAAAAGAGAAACTTTGCATTCCCCTTTACTTCCAGTCCCTGTTCCCTTTCTGTTTTAGATCATTTTACCCCCTGGCAGACTACAGAGTTGAGTCCACCAGGAAAATCTACAGAATATTTTACTGCCTTGTTTTCACTTACAAGTGATCTGAAACATCTTCACACACCCTTTGCTCATCTATTAGCTCCTTTTCCCCAATAACTTAGCTCAGTTGTAGTTGTTCTTTTACTTGCAGGTGAATGTAGGATGTCTTTTATGTGCACACAGAAAGAAAAGAAAGTGGGATACTGCAAAGGTGAAAAGAGAGGACGAATAGGGAAAGGAGAAGTAGTCCAGGAAAAGAACTGTGTATGACATTTGTAGATGGTTTGCTTCACCTCAGACAAGTGATGTGAAGAATTCAGCAATGAATGAATGTCCAGAATCATCTGACATGTATGACAAATGATGCTCAGCAGTTGAATTATGTAATGTTTCCATACTCTGAGCTCAGGAAAGGATTACTTCCATCTTCAGCATTAGTCCTGTGGAACATTCTTTGGGCAACTGGAGAGGTGCAAGCTCTTTAAAAAAAAAAAAAAAAAAAAGAAAAACAAAGAAAAAAGTTTTTCAGGCATTTAGTAAGAAAAATGGTTGCATGCTGTGTGCAAATATGAAAAATATGTAAAGATTCAAAAAGACATGAAATGTAGTAGAAATTCCCGCACAAGTAAAAAGGCTTTTCTTGGATAATATAACATTTGAATTAAAAGTAAGCCAATTAATCCAAATATTTTTCATGTTGCGTGATCCTAAAGGCATTATGGCTACTCAAACTCTCCCCTGTCCAGTAAGTATCATAGTGTTTCAGCACTAGGTTGGAAAGGCAATTTGCTTAAAACTGCCATTTTAGGTTTTCTTTGGCCAAGTAGTTGGGAATAAAGTCCTGCTTTGTCCTTTGGAACACCTCAGATATTTCTGAGGTGAAATCTGCTACGGAAGATGACAACCAATATTTCAAATAGTTGGAAAATCAGCTACTGGTATTTTTTTTTTCTTTCTGCGGTGGTTAAATGTGTTTTGAGTGATTGGAAGTGATGGACTTCAGCTGCTGTTGTTATTTGAAATGGTAATAGCAGGGCAGCAGTTCTATGCAGAGACCACCTCCATTAAGAGAATGTAGCTTCTATTTAGTGTGGATATTGAAGAGTCTGGGCAAAGAAGTAAATGTTTAACCCCATGTGCATCAGCAGATTGTGAATGTGAGCTCCAGCTCTCAAGTGTTCTGTGTCCAGGAATGGTGTGTTGGCCATAGAGTACTCAAGTCAGAATGGCAAAATCTTTGGTTAAAATCTTTGGTAACTGCTGGACTCCAACTCCTGATATTTGCTGATGTGTAAACATCACGTGTGGGCAGGAGAACACACGGCTCACCTGCTACACTTGAACACTTAACCTTTCACACATGATTACCTTCCTTGTGAGAGTAAATCACTTCTGAAGCTGATTGACTGAGAACTCAAGGCAGATGAGGGTGGATTTTTGTGTTATGCAGTGCTGCTTCAGTTTAATCAAGTTCAAGAATATCCAGGGAGGGCTTTCCTGTTGTTGTTATTCTTAGCTGGGCTTCATATTTCACTTTAGGTTAAATGAGTTCACCAAATGTCTGGAAGGTTCCGAAATAGGGACAATTGCAGCCTCTTGATTTCCAGTTAAACAGTGATGCCACTTGGAATTACAAATGCACAAGAGGTGTTTTGTAATCAATGGTGAAGTGGTGAAGTCTGGTGGGCTGTTGAATATAACCTGCAGTACTTTTAATCTGTTGCAAAAATGCTGCTACTTTAATAAAAGATATTAAAAACTCTAGTCTTGAGAATTTCTATATTTTGTATTCTGTCAAGTGGCATACACTGTTGTATCAGATGAAGCTAAAATTTTAAAACCACATATTATTTAACTAATATTTTATAAATTGAAAGGAAATCAGGTATTGTGAAGGGATTTCTGAGCAGTAAATATACAGATATATTACAGATATAGATCTAATCTCTAATAATATATATATGTGTATATATATATTATATATAAATATACAGAGTCACAATGATTCTCTAGTTATATTGAGGAATGTGTTCCTGTCTTCAGGATTTATTTTAAAGCATCCATTCCTTTTTATAATGAGAATATAGCACTGCTCATGAAATGTTATTTGAAAAATTGTCTTCTCTGTCTTGATGATTTCTGTGCGCTGTTACAGAGCCACCCTGTGAGAGCAACAGGAAAAATGTGATTTAATAGTAGGAGGATAGGGGCCTGACTTCTGTGCACGTGGGCATGTTGTAATCTTTCTGAGCAGCAGGAAGATGAATTAATGCAGGAAGCCACTGACAATATCTCTGCCCTCCTTGCTCTCCTTTAAGCAATGATGCAACAAAATATTTCAGTGTGAAACCTTACAGAAAAAGTTGTGATTGCAATATCAGTGTCTGTGGTTACAATTTATTCAGGAAGAATCAAGTAAATTCATAGGAGTGAAAGGGGCATTTTATATTAAAAACTGCATGACCTGTTTCTAAATCATTAACAAGTTGGAAATAAGAGGTTTTAAGGGGTGTCCAACAGGTGGGAATTCCTTTCCACTCCCCTGAATTAAAACATAAAGCACTGGCTGCAGCCTGGCCTGTGAGCTACCACAGCACAGAATGACCAGCTCCAATTAAGAGGGATAGGAGAAGATACTGAGGGTGAGTTTGCTCTCAGACAAATATAAGAGACTATACACTGTCAATACTAAAACATCTTTAAATACATCTATTGGCAAAACCCTGGGAAGGCAAATTTGTGTTAGTAGA
Organism: Peucedramus taeniatus; assembly: GCA_013400575.1. Taxonomy (NCBI): domain Eukaryota; kingdom Metazoa; phylum Chordata; class Aves; order Passeriformes; family Fringillidae; genus Peucedramus; species Peucedramus taeniatus. The sequence goes on from WBNO01010663.1 coordinate 42,625, forward strand.
ATTTTCTATTTTGCATTTGGGGGAAAAAACAGAATTATCATAAAGGGATGAGATTCTCTTCTCCAGACCAGCATTTTTTTCAGCCTCTTGAGGTAGGATTTTAAAAATCAAGGCTGAAACTTTTTTCTTCTTGGAGTTTTAAGGAGAGATGGCCCAAGTGCTGTATAGGTTGTTGATGTTAATAATTTTTTCCCAGAATGCCAGGTAAGTTTCAGAAGATTGGTTGGAAGACAATGCCCTGCCAGTATTTTAAAGGACTGAACAATATGACTCAAATAATTTTAGGCCTGTCAGCCTGGTATTTGCCTTGGCTAAGTAATGGTGTGCCTGACATGAATTTGGATCAATAAAAGTTTAAAGGATGATGATGTAGTTGCTTGCAAGTGAATATGTGACTATGGAAAATATATCTTGTCGGTCTAATGTGATACCTATTTTTTGTGAGATAAAAACTTGATAAATGCCTCAGTGTCAAACACAGGCCTAATATACTTGGATTTATGTCAGGCAGTTGACTGAACAGTGTATGGCATTCTGATCAGGAAATTAGAAAGATATACAATTGCAATAAAATAAATATAAAAAATTTAATAAATATAAATTTAATTTATATAAATAAAATTTATTTTATTTATAAAATAAAATAAAGTTTACAATTAAAAAAAAAAGCCGTTAAAAAATTATAACTTGGCTCTGAGAAGTCCTTGAAATACCACTGTAAATTGAAGTCTTAATCAAATATGTGTTTCTTGTGGAATCACTGGTATTAAAAAATTACCAGGACTGTTTGTGTGCTTAGGACTAAACGAATCTAATTTCTTGCTTTTTCTGTTACAGTTACATATTGAATGGATATTTCTGGTGAATTGTCCACAGTAATGCTATGTAGTTCCCCTGAGAGGTTCCAACTAGTTTAGAATTTATCTGTATATATGAACAGTCTAAATGATTCTTTTTGGTGTCCAGAAAGATTTATTATGCTGTACCTGACCACAGTAAATTTTGTCTGTCTCAGTCTTGTCCATTTATCAAGCTTTATGAACTTCTGGAGTTTTGATTCAAGAACTCTAAATGAATTCACATTGCAGAACCTTCACTATCCATCCTGTTCCCTTTGTAGGAAAAGAAGTAAGAGAAGTAAGGAAGGGGGTCAGCAGGACTATTACTTTGGACTTTTAAACTGTTTAGGAGCCTGGTTAACTGAGTCCCTTGGGAGGCAATCCTGAAGGTCAGGGAAGTCAGGAAGGCTGAACATTTTTCAGTAAGGAAATCCTAAAGGCGCAGGAACAGGATGTCCTTATGTGCTGAAAGAAGAGCTGGTGCAAGAAGACCAGCCTGGTGCAAGAAGCTCCCAGGCTGAGCAGGGAGCTTTGGCTGGAAATCAGAGGCAAAAAAAGGTGGCTTTATCACCTTTAGAAGAAGGGGTAGGCGACTCAGGAAAACTACAGGGATGTCATGAGGTCATGAAGGGAGAAAATTTGAAGGGCCAAGGCCAACTAGAACTCAGTCTGGCTATTGCCATGAAAGACAATAGAAATCTTTCTATAAATACATTAGCAATAAAAGGAGGGTTAAGGAAAATCTTCATCCTTTATTGGATGTGGGGGGAAACATAGTGACAGAGGATGAGGAAAAGGCTGAGCTGTGTAATGCCTTCTTTGTCACTGTCTTTAATAGGAAGGCCAGTTGTTCTCCAGGTACCAGTCCCCTGATCTGGAAGACAGGGAGCAGAATGAAGCCCTCATAATCCAAGGGAAATGATCAGTGACCACTTAGACGCACACAAGTCTTCAGGTCGGAGGGGTCCGCCTGAGGGTACTTAGGGAGCTCATGGAATTGCTCACTGAGCCACTTTCTATCCTTTATCAGCAGTACTGGTGCATTGGGGAGGTTGGCAAAGGTGACACTGAGCTACAAGAGTGGCCAGAAGGAGGATCTGGGGAGCTACAGGCCTGTCAGCCTGACCTTAACCTGAGAAAGTCACAGAGCAGATTGTCCTGAGTGCCATCACATGGCACATGCAGGACAACCAGGGGATCAGACAGGGGTTCATGAAAGGCTGGTCCTGCTTGATCTCCCTTGACAAGGTGACCTGCTTGGTGGATGAGGAAGGGGCTGTGGATGTTGTCTACCAGGACTTCAGTAAAGCTTTTAACACCATTTCCCACAGTGTTCTCCTGGAGAAATTGGCAGACCATGGCTTGGACAATGCACTCTTTGGTGGGTAAAAAACTGGCTGGATGGTCAGGCCCAGAGAGTGGTGGGAAAAGGGAGTTGAGTTTGGCTGGTGTCTGGTCACAAGTGATGTTCCCACAGTGTTGGGCCCAGTCCTGTTCAGTATCTCTATCAATGTTCTCAAACCTATTTTTGAATCTAAATGATTCTATGATTCTATAGTTCAGCTTTTTAATAAAAATGCCTTTGTATCAGCTCTGTAGAGTCACTTCTGACATGTTTTTCCCCCTAATTCTTCCTTTGTGTCTAGGATCGGGGCTCTGTCTCTACTTGAGTCCTTTCAAATGGTAATCTTTTTTATTCAGAAGAGCTTTCTTATTAATTTTTACATTGGACTCAAAGCAAGTTTACATTATATTTATTTCCAGCAAGCTTGCTTTAGGGAGCTGTGCTGTTAATAAGTGCTACAGAAACAGAGAATCCAACACTGAAGAGCAGAGTTACATGATACCCTGAACACATAAGCCCCATTTATTTGGAGAGGTAAGGGAGCAGACAGTCAGCAAAATTCATGGCTTGGTATTTTTGTACAAGGATACAGAAGCTGCATGCCTGCAGCTCTTCTGGAAAGTAAATGAACCAAGAAAATTCTGTCCTCAAGTTGAGGTAGTTGGTGTATGAAAAAATGTTTTTGTCTTCCTCTGTTATTTATTTAGTCATATTTTAGAAGTTCTTAATGCGCTGGTGTTTCTTTGGCTACGAGTTAAGTTGATAACATTTTTATTTTTACGTGCATATTTGTGGGGGAGGGAGAGGTCAGTGAGTGTCATGCTGGAAATCAGGCAAAGATTTGCATTCTTGAGCAGCTGCTAGTTATCTTGAATAATATTTCCCAAAGGCATTGGGTCCAATAAGGGATGCTTCTAATGATATTACACAGTAGTAGTCCAGTACTTTAATAACCTGCTCATTTCTTTCAAATAACATCAAATGTTTTGGAAATTAAGTAGATTTTTTTTATTTCCTTCAATGACACTGTATTTGTGTACTGCCAGTTTACACAAGCAGCAGTACACACTAAGGTCAGCAAGGCTAGCACAGAAATGAAAGCTCAATCCAATTTTGTGTGAGAGCTTCCTTGAACATTTAGTAATTTCTCTGAAAATTAGTCTTCCCACATCCCAGGGCTGGAAGTTGAACTAAGTTGTTTAAAATTCTATCATAAATTTGTATTTACTGGTGGAAGAAGTAAAAAAAGCCTCTGCACTATGAAATTGGGGTAGTATTCCATAACATCATAATTAGTGGTATTATTTTGATAATACTGCCAGGAGTTTTGGATGGAGTTTTTTATGAAGGACAGCATGGGTAAAAATCATGTAAAAGAAGAAAATACTGTAAGGATGCTGAAAAAACCCCACATGCCGGAAAAGAAGGGTTATGGAGGGTGAGCAAAGTCAGACCTGACAATGGTGGGGCCAGTTCCCTCTGGCTCTAATGAAGTGGCCACAGCCACACTACAGCATTTGCCTTCTTTAAAGGGGTATTTTAGGGACACTGTCTGCTGCTTCACAGCATCCAGTTAGAATACCCTGACAGTCAGTTGTTTGAGGATATGAACTTCATAAGAAGTGCTATTTTTCTTTTGAGCTGTAAAAAAATGCCAGGCTTTGTGCTATTGTGTAATCCTGCGGGCTGAGTGTCCTGAGTTCACTGCAGTGTGTTTGTTGTGGAGAAGAATTGTAGTGACACATCTTGCAGTAACAGCACAGTTAGGGGAGAGCCGAGTTCCTGAGAGAGCTCAGTGCCCATATGTGTATTTGATTGCTTTCTGATTCTCCCCAGCTGCACTGAATATTCCAGAAAATATTCCAAATGCATTAAAAATGGTGGACTGTTTTGCCACAAGGAAAGAGATGTGAAACCCAGGTTCTGTTGAAAAACTTAAAACTGCAGTTATACATCCACAAAAGGATGTGGTTGTTTAAGTGGAATTCAATGTTTTGTTGCCTAATAATAACATGCTGTCATGACTTTTATTCTAAGCCTATAAAATGATTAATAATGATACATACTTCAACAGAATGTTTGTCTGTAATCATTGTCTAACAGAACCATTGCATTAATTTCAGAGTACTAGAAATTAGCGCATTCAGATAGATAATGATGACATTTATATGCTATAGTGAACTTTTGTTTTTTTTCTGTTTTCCTGTGCAATAGAAAGAAAAGACAGAATCCAAGTGGGCTTTTTGCATGCTGCAAGCCACAATTCTTGACCTGAAAACATCAGAACAATCTGATCATAAGGGTGTGTGTGTTGATGGTAGAGACAAATCAGTGTATAAGAAGGTAAAAGGAGAAACTTTGTGTTTCTGTGGCCTTGGCTTCTTTAATTTCTTATGTCAAAATGGTGTTTGTGGCCTCAAATAAAGAGCAAACTAGTTGCAGTCCCCAAAGCAAACCTGAATAGATTGTAAGGTGTTCATCTTAGTGCCTCTCATTCAACTTATGAGAGAGAGACACTGAAACTGCAAGGAGCTGGGAATTGTGCATGAAATAATCCAAATCAAAGTAACTTTGAGACAAATGGTGAAGAAGTTCCCCTGGGTAAAATTGTGCATTTGCTTTAGACCCCATTAGTCTAGCTCATATCTGGATGTCTGTAATGTTAGTAAGGATTTTGGTCTTGTGGGATTTGCATTGCACAATCATAGGTTTAGGAGTACGTACACATTAACAGGGCTGCTGTGATGAATGATTTCTTTATCAATCAGTAGGGATACTTCAGTCTTAATTTTCACAGTATAATAAAGACTGAATGGTGAGCTTGTTACAGAAAACCAACTGAAATTGAATGACCATTACTTGGTTCTTTTAAAAATGATGAAAGGACAGACAGAATTGTTTTGTGGCTGAGGTCTTGATTACAAAAATGGAAAATTTTGATGGACCAGCGAGGCTGAGGGATATAAAAGTGGCAGAGCTTGATTTTCCTGTAATGAAAGATGCTAATGCTTTCTGAACCCTAAGGGAGGGAGATAACTGCCTGAAGAAGGATACAAGAACTAACTGGAAAATCTTGAGGGAAGAGATAAGAGCCAGCTGACCTTGCTGACTTGTAAAGATTTTTATCACACTTGTTTTGGCTTCATTCTTGTCATTAGACTAAAACCTAATACCACTGAGTGTTCTTAATGAGATCTCAGCATTTTTTTGTTGTTCTAGAGTCATCTAAAGATGAGGTTTTTTTCATAGGTGGACACAGATCTTACTCTGTGTTGACCTCCTCAGTCTTTCTATCCTCAGCTTTAGGCAAACAGTCCATATTAAATTTTTTCAATGTGAATTAAAATTTTTTAACATGCCCAGTTTTTCAGTGTGACCTCCCTTCAAGTAGACTTAAGAGGTGCACATGGGTTACTGTGATGTAAACCTTTAGTGAAAATGTTGACTGCTTTACCAACTAGCTTTTCTTTCCTTCTTTTATTTTCATCTCCTGTGCCTTGTCACTAATGACAGGGTTTTGGGGTTGTAGTGTTTCCTCTCTGATATTAAAAGATTAGTTGGTTTTTGGTACGTGGTTTTATTTCGGCGGTTTGGGGGGTTTTTGTGCATGTGTGAGTGGATGGGTTTTTTCTTATTAGTGGTTGGGTTTTCTTTGTTGTTGCTGTTTTTGGTAGGTTTTTTTTTTTTCTTCCATCTTTGAGACCCAAGGTGCACCAAGTGAATCACAGAAGTGCAACTGCACCCTGTTAACCACAAGAAGGCTTTCCTGGAAGTGTGGTGCTCAGTCAATGCAGAGCAGAGCAATTTCTCACGTGTGGTTAGTATCACAGAGAGGGAAGGTGTGCAGAGACATATATATGTGTCACATATGGCATGGAGGGTGTGAAGGCAAGCTCTTGGTGTTGGCCCCCTGGCTTTTTGTTGGTGTTGGCCAGCTGGTGACTGTAAGGCAATTGGCAGGGCAGGGTGTTGAGTGATGGAAGATCGGACTCTGAAAACAGTGGGTAGAGAAGCAAGGGAAATGCTGCATGGGGGAAAACCATTTTCTGTCTTATGCTACAAGTGACACAGACTTGGAATTACTTTCAGGCAGGGAGGGTGTAGATCATAACTCTGGAAGCTACAGGGAGCTAAAAGATCTTCTTTGAAAGCTTACTGCATCCTGGCAATGTCTTAATGCTTCCTCTCTTTCTCCATGCTTGCAAAGGTCCATTTATGTGGCACATCAGCTTTAGGTCAGGTGTGTTTTGAGAAGAAATGTTTTCTTCCAGACCTTATTATGTGCGTTCAGTTTAAATTCTATTGTGAATTTTCTTGTTGTAGCGGAAAATAAAACTACATACAGACTAAAAAGTCAATCACACAACTACAAAAAGATCTGCATAAAGTAGAAAATAAGATTGTTTGATGAAAAATGGAAAATATTCTGTGATCTACAGGACACTAGCCCTCTTACTTTTCACCTGCTGCAGCCAACAGCAGGAACATGTTCTGCATTAAACTGAATTTAGTCTTATGCTCGCCAAGGAATGTGACTAGGTTAGCAAGCTGTTTTCTTATCAATCAGGAGTCAAATGATCCAGAAGAGGAACACAGAGTTCCTAGTAAAGGATCATTGCAAGCATGACAGCTTTGCTAATTAGATTCCTTTTACTTTATTTTTACACATCAATAGAATTCTGCATACAAATGTAGTTGCACCGAGGGTGTCAAACAGTACAAATTGTTGTTAGGACACATTAATCAAGGACATGGAAGAACAGCTCCGGGAGAAAAGATTCTCCAGCCTTACATAAGCTTTGATCTGTAGTCTCTCTGTCACCTCATCTTCCATTAGGACTTCTGGTCTCAGAAGAAATAAAATTTGCCATCTCCTGGCCCTGGCAATTTCCTTACAGTGAAATTTGTCAAAAGACATGAGACACCACGGCTAAAGTCCTGGATAAAAGTACTTATGTGTCCACCCTTTCAGAGGTTTCCTTCCCTTGCCTCCTGCCGTCTCTCTCCCTGAAAAAGAGCTTTGGTGCAATTAGGGAGACAGAAACTAGAATCTGCGTGCAACTTAAACATCAGATCTTCATTCATCCTTAAAAATCTTCTTTGTACATCGTGCTCTCATCTCTAAGAAGTGATAGAAGCATCCACAGCCTTTCATGTTTTGGGAAATAATTGCACTGAAGGGAATTAACATGCATTTATAGGGTGGCGAAACCAAAATAAATGGCATTGAGGTATTTTTGTTGTCCTAGCTTAACACCTTGATGTTTGGATGCTTGTGATTTTTCATACTGCAGTCCCTCTTGTGAGTCCAGCTCCCTGTACCTCATCCTTGCACTCTCCCCTGTACTGTCCCTTCCCCTCTGCTGCAGTGGGAGGTTGACTTTGCCTGCAGCTCTGATTCCATTTTTTTCCTGGGTTGCACTCAGTCAAAGCCCTGGGGTTTCAGAAGGAAAAGAAAGAATAGCCTTGTGCTCATGGTACTAGCCTGAAACTTGGATTTTTATACACTTTGTCAGACTTGTTTTGTTGTACTTGGAAGTCCCTTAGGGGATGGTTGGCAAAACGTGTTTTTGTCTCTTAATTACCTTTTGAAATCCAAGGGAGACTGCATGTCTTAATATCCACAGGAGTCTTGTCCTGTGTGTGTTGGTTTGCTGTCTGCAAAGGTGAGATCTCTATCGCAGATAGAAACTGTGGTGCTCTGTCTGAACTTTCTTCCCTGATAAATATCTTGTTTAGTAGATAACCTTCTTTTCCTACTATACCTATATATTTTTTTTCTTTTTTATATCTATACACAGAGGTATATATGGGAATGTTTATATAACATGTACTAAACATTATTTTGCTTCTTCATGTAGTGCTTTTAAGATAGAAAAATATTTTATTCTTGAGTGAAATATCTTCTCTATTTTGCATAACCCATTGATTTTACATTCGGTCAATTAATTTTTGTTAGGACTAGGCCATAAGCAGAAAGGTGTTAGTGTTTTGCCCAGAGTCTGTGGTTGCTGTGCTAAGGTCTTTCCTCACCATCCTTGCAGCTTATGTCTGTGATTATGCTATTTATCATACTATTTATGATTAATAAAATGCTGGTCCCTTGGCTGCTTACACCAGACGTGTTAATTCTGAATGGATGGATCTGAACCACAGCCATTGCTAGGTAGAAAACAGCTTGCTAGCACAGAATTTAAGGGAAGAAACAAACAATTTATGTATGGTTGAAAGAGCACAGATAATAAGGTAAATAAGTTCTGGGTGAAATGGTCCCTAAGCATTCTTTGCCTGCCTTAAAGACATTTGTCATGTCCCTTGAGATCATTTATACAGAGATCACAATATCCTTCACAATTTCTCCAATTTCCCTCCAAACTGAGAACTTTAGTGTGAATTGCTTACTGTGCAGGGAGTTGTGTTTCTTAAGCTCACAGAATGCTTTGCTCAGTAACAGTCTCTCTGATTTGTCATTAGTTTAGTGATTTTTTTTTCAATTAAAACATAATGTAAAATTATTGCCCAATTAGAAAGCATCATTGTGTGTTTATAAGCATCCCTGAGCATAGTTACCCGCTGGAAGCATGCAGATGTCTGTTGGAATTTAATTTCTCTGCAGCACATTGGGGGTGGGGACAGAAGAGAAGTAGCCAGAAAATTATAGTTGCTGCAGTAAATACCAGGCTTCTCCCAGTGCCCTGCACTGACTGCAGAGCTTATTACATCTAATCTAAGTATAAAACATCTGTTCAGCAATACTGTTCTCTGGCTGGTTTGTATTTGTACCAGCAAATAAATCACTCTTGGCTGATTGTTGCCTGTTGTGGGGAGTCACAGAGTAAAGGGGGTGCCACATTTTAAAATCTTGAAAAATAAGGATCTTGTGAAATACCTGCAAGGCTGCAATGTACATTAAGCAGTGGCAACCTTGCTTCAACTCTGTGGTGTGGTCCCTCCTGAGCTCCAGAGGCATAGGTGTGCAGGCCAGCAGGAATCCTGTGGGTCGATGGTATAGCCTGTAGCAAGGAGCATGGATGATGGACAAGGTGTTCCAGAAATCTAAATTTAGAGTCTCTAAGTTTTGGGGGGTCCTACAAAGTCAGTCTGTGTTGTCAGGTGGTGACACACTGTGATAAGGCAGCGGTGTGGTGAACTTTGTGCTCTAAATTGAGCAAATTCTACTTTAGAGCACAGAGCTGCTGCTGGTACATGTTGTGTGCTGTCCTTGCTCTGGGCTGCTGAGGGTGAATCCAGGGCACTGCCTTGAGCAGCTTGTGATTTTACTTGGTTTCAGTTGTTGTTAGCAAAGCTGGCACTTCATTGAGGTGGCTGTTTACTCCCCCCCCACCCCAGAAGAGGTGTTTTTGTGCTTTGGAGTAGCTTGGACCCCATCAGCCCCAGAGCTGCAGCATGTTGGCCATGAGTGGCTGCCTGGGGGAGGCTGCCCAGCACTGGCCAGTCTGTATAACACAGCAGTTTGAATGAGTCCCTCCCAGCTTGATAGCTGGCTAGTGGGAGGCTCTGAATGGTGGCCAGAGCAACAGCTACATGTACAAAGCTGTTTGAGATCACCAGCTTTTTTATCTGTTTTGCAGGCTCTGCACCTGCTTTGCTATTGGATGTAGCAAAAAAAAAAAAAAGCTTCTTTGTCAGAGGTGGTTTTTTGTGTGGGGCTTTTTTTTTTTTTTTTTTTTTTTTAAATGTAGTGTTTCTGGAACAGGTCCTGGCAGTGTCAGCCATCAGCCTGAGCAGTTCTTTTGTGCCAATGCTTTTAAATCTCTGCCTTTGTCAGTGTATTTCCTAGGGAATTAGCCAAGATTATTCACACCTCAGATAAAATTTATTTATTCTGTTAGCAGCAACTTCAGTATATTCAATTTTCAGCACTTAGTGAAGACGAGAATTTTGCTTTTTTGCTGGAAAGCCTTTGCATGTGCTTCCATGTGTGGATCTTGTTTCCATGGCATCAGCTTATAAGCCTGAGCAGCACAGGTGGGAGCATTAGCCAGTAAATAGGCATTTGCCAGCCCTACTGCTGTATAGGGCTCGGTCTAGTGGTGAGGATAGTGATGTGGGATATGGCAGTGATTTATGTATTTTAATGGTTGAGGCTTGGAGCTTTTCCTATCTGCAGTATTGTGGAATAAAAGACTTGATGCAGTCCTGCAAGTGCTCTTGCAAAGGCATTGCTTTTCCTGCTGCTTTGTCTTGATTTTTCTGAAGATGAGGCCATGCTGGAATGTGCTGTGACTTGAATTATTTTTTCTTGCCCTGTTTTCCCAAATGCTTTAATGTGTTGTCTAAGCACATTTATTCTAAAGAGTCTTTTTCTTCTTTCTTGCCATTGTTGTTTTGGGATGGCTTTGCCCAAATGTTTTCATGTAGCAGTTGTGACATGGGTAAAATGTGAATGGTAGAGACTGTGGTGCTCATTTGTAACACAAGAGCTCAAGCTACTCAGTGTGTCAGTCTTGGGTGTCTCTTCACCAGTACATACTCAAGCACAAGGCCTGATTTATTAACTTCTATGGTTTTATGTTCTGCAGACATGGAGGGGATTATAGCTGTTTTTCTGGCTGTAAAAGCTATAAAGTTATGCATGCACAGAACCATATAAACTTTTGATGGTATGGACTTCTATTTTTTAATATAATTGAGCATATACTCCTGAATTATATTTTGCTATTGCAAATATACTTTAAGAAGAATGTGCTTATTAATTTTCTCCAGCTCAGTATTAGGTATAATGGGCAAGTAGTTTCAAGACAGTGAACTGGATACAGAATTTTGAGGGCGTTGCTTTTATTTAAATTAAAAACTTGAGGGCACTCAGCAGAGTAACCTTGTGTGAAGTCTCTTACATCAGACAATTATGCTGGCAGTGATCTTGCAAAAGAAATTCTTTGGGAAAGACAAGCCCTTGCAGTAAGGACAGGGGATTGCTCTAACAGGGTGCCCGTGTTACCGTCATTGGTGGACAACTTACAAAAACTCAGTACACCAAGGCAACTTAAACATCAGACATGTTCACAGCAGCTACAAAGAAGGATGAAAAACATGTGAACTATAAGTTTGCTTTGAAAAGAAATTCCTAACTGATTTCCATCATTAAGGAGCTAACAGAAGGGTTGAGATATAGAGATCTTCATCACCCTTTTGATTCCCAGCTACCTCTGTATGGATTAATCTGTGTTTGCTCTATGCCTTTTGTTGGATCCATTGGGTGTTGTCAAAGGTGTGATATTTTTTCAGAATCATGGCCAGTCTTGCTTGGAAGGGTTGAAATGTCTGCATTTTGAAAAGAAAATACCTCTTTATTAAACAAATAAACAAACATGCACTCCTGCCACTAAGCCCCTAAGTGAGGCTACAAATGAAATTTCATTTAAGAGTGAGAACACATCAACTTGATTTTACATCCTACAAACTGTAGTTGTTTGTTTCAGGTTAATTTTTAATTTCCTGTCATAATTGTGACTGTCTTCCTACTGGTAAGAGGTTCTGATTTAGTCATTCATATTTCTTTTTCAGATTGCATGTGGCTCAGAGCATAATCTGGCAATAGTTGGTAAGTAGCTTAATTTTATAACAAATCCTCTCACCTTTTTTTCATTTTTAGTAGCACAAGATGAAAGAAAAACGTGTACATCAAACATACTGAATGATTATGGGCATTGTGTGCAGGTGAAAGGAGGAAAGTAACAAGTAGATGTAGAGGAAAGAAGAAGAGAAACTGATGACAGTAAGTGGTACTGATGAAATTGTGGCCTTGTAGACCAGCCCCTGTAAGGAGGGAGGGGTTGATAGATGTAACAGGAAAATATATTTGCAAAGTGTTACAGCCTGTTTTAGCTTGGAGCCATTGCAACAATCCAGGCTGCAGATCCAGAACAGCATCTAAGCTTGACGCTGGTCAAAACTACCTTTGTTTAACAAGGTGGAAATTATTAACATGGAAATTATTGCTGAAAAGAGTCCTGGTCTTTTGTTGTTCAAAGCTTGGAAAATCTTCAAAATGTCACTCAGTGGTAGACAGGTTCTTTAGTGCATTTTAGCATAATGCAGCTGTAGTGATAATGATGTAAGTACTAAGAAGCTAATGTTGGTGGAGAAATTGAATTTTGTGTACTAATTCCAGGAACAATTGGATTCTTGCTTTCATGTGATGAGTCGATAACTGAAGTTTGATACATGATTGCTATTATATATAATTACTTGTTTAGGAACATTTTTAACTGTAGATTTTTAAGTGCTTTGTCAAGGAGGTCAGCATAATTATCCCCATTAATAGACAGGGCAAGACAGATGAAGAAAGGAATTCTATGTTAATGAGAGCTGGAAATGAAGCAGCACCCCATCCACGTAGATGTTTTTGATTGCTGTGACTGATGTGTTGGGGTGTCAAGTAAAGAATTTCCTAAATTTTCTAAAGTGTGACAGTGTAAAGTTTTTGACAGAGATAGAGAAAAGCAGCTATTTGGTATTCAACCTGCTTTCCATGCACTTATTTTTTAGGCTTTGTTTAGTGGCCACAAAGGTTGTGTTTTCTTTATTTCCATATCTGCTGTAGTATATTTTCTAATTATCCTTCTCCACTTGAATCTTGTAGTGAGCTTGTTAAGTCCTATTAAGTTTATGGCTGGATTTAAGAAAATATTTTTCCTTTTGCCTTCTTCCTACTTGTTCAGTGTCACATGCCTATCTTAATTGTCAGGCTGGTGCTTCTGAATGTCGACTGAAGAGCAATCTTGTTTCTTGCTGAATTGATGAAGTAAAAATGTACTGCTGGCAGATTCCTACAGTGTACATGAAAGCAAAGCATTGAGTTTGAACAACCTTCTCTCTGTTTATGTCCTTTTAAGCTTTCTGCCTTCTAGGCAGAAATGTCTGGAAAAAATGGGTTGGGGAAAGAATTTCTAGAAGAAAGTTACAATAAATGAAGAACTTTGCATATGTAAAGAACACCATATGCCTATTTAAGCTGCATGCTACGCTCATTGAATTCAATGGGGAAAAAGTGCTGGAAGCCAGTTAATTTTATTTTAAGGATAACAGAAATGTGATGTTGCAAATTTTTTGAGCTAAAGAACTATGATACAATTTTCCCTGAATTGAATTTTACATATGTTTTTAAAAGGTCGACTTTTTAGAGCATTCTGTGGTAGGATTTCTCTGATCACTGGCCATTCTTGGTTCAAAGCTGTCAGCTGTTACAGTCCTTAAAAGATATCATATAGATTTCCATGAATATGTCTACTTGATTGTACAATTTTCTAATAACTTTTCATTCAAGCAGAGTTCATTTATAACAACTATATCAGCCATGTCTTTCTTAATTACTAAATGCTTGAGTGATTGACTTTTAAACTGAAATAATTCAAGTTGAGTATGACAGGTAAACTGAAGAGCCTTTAACAGTATATAATATTCAAATCAGTATTTCTGGTTGTATATACAAATGTGCTTGTGCTTTGTTTGTTGCATTATCTTTTAAATAGAAACATTTTTAAGATGGAGCATCTGGATTTATGATTCATTCCAGAAATGCTGAAGTAGTGTTCTAACGATCTTGCTGGTGATACAAGCTGTTTGATTTGTAAGGCTAGCAAGCAGTTAGGTTTTTTCATGTAACTTTATATAGTCTGCATCCATTTGCACAGTTCAGTTATTTGAATTCTCTTTTCTTGCTTTCTTCTACTGAAGTCAGTGCAAAATTTGTCTGTTCTCTTCACTGTGATGGCAGTGCTCCTTTTTTGGGGGCTATATTGGTAGCATTTTGGTTTTCATTTGATCATGAGGTAAATGTTCTCAAAGGAGAATGAAATGCGGTTAGTCTTGAAATGTACCTGTTTTTCTAAACTTAATGAGTTAAAAGTTGCTATTAATAAGTGAAAAAGTGTAAACATCTTCACTCCTAGCCCTTGCTGAAAACACATTTTTATCTTCATTTGGGGTTGTACTGTGAAATTAATTATAAAATTTGTAAGTGTTGTAATATTTTTTGTTTGTATGACTTTTCACTTGAGAACAAAAATCATTGCCTGTTAAGAAAAGACCTTGCACTTTTCACCTCAAGGATTAGTCGTCTTAGGAGCCAGCCTATTTTTGTACTGAAAGAAATGGGCAGTTATCTATAAAATAACAGACTATCTGAAAAACACCTTGCTACACTGAAAACTGTGTATGTACTTACTGAGCACCACAAAGGTGGCTTTTCTACCTGAACGAGATACCTGCAATGTTAGTGCTGCAGTTTGGGATACTGAGAAAGAGTCTTTGAATGACTGAAATACATACTGTAACTAAATTACTGTGACAAAGCTGGGCTTTTTCCAGGTTTGGGAGACTATAGTGTTTTCTGAAAAGGTAAGGAGGTTTGATTCTTATCCTAAAAAGCCTGTCTTTAAAACCAGTATTTATGGAGAAGGCTCTTATCAGTTTCCTACCAACTCCCCAGTAAGAATTTGAGGCTCCTTTTTTGAAAAAGAGAACAGTTATCTTTTAAGAGAACACGTAGTTCATGCAATGCTGCAACTGTGAAATTAATTATAAAATTTGTAAGTGTTGTAATATTTTTTGTTTGTATGACTTTTCACTTGAGAACAAAAATCATTGCCTGTTAAGAAAAGACCTTGCACTTTTCACCTCAAGGATTAGTCGTCTTAGGAGCCAGCCTATTTTTGTACTGAAAGAAATGGGTAGTTATCTATAAAATAACAGAATATCTGAACTAAATAAAGGAACTAAAGTTCCTTTAGTTATATTTGTTGACAAAAAGCAGCCTCATACCTATCATTACCTGATCACCTGTCTGAGTGCTTTGGACATAGCTGGATATAGATTTGGCATCCCAGTTGTATCTTACGTGTCATGGTTAGGTACAGCGAATTGTTCAAGTATCTTCTCACTTTGTGTTTCTTTTCTGTATGCTGTTGGTGTTCTGGACAAACTAATTGTTCTTCTGGTAAGATGGAAGCTGAAATTGAATTTCAAATTTCAGAAGTCTGATTATTTAGTTATTTTCAGCAGGTTATACTCAAAAAATCTGATCCTCTGATCTTCTAGTGTTTCTTTTCCAAGGGCTAATGGAAAGCCAAGTTGCCAACTATCTCATGAATTTGTGGGTGTAAGGTGATGAGGAGAAAAATGAGGAAATGCCAATTTGAGCATTTGGAAAAGCCTTCTGATGGGGCTAAAAATGGCTTTGTATGAACTGAATTGTCTGAAGTCAGTGGCTGCTGGCTAAAGGAAAGGATGGATATTTTGCTGTGAAAAGCTAATTAGATTCACAAGAGAAAACAGGATTGAATTAACTCCCTAAAAAGAAACTCCAGAGTTTAGGACAAGATCTGTCTGAATTGCATCTTCTATTACTGAAATGAAGTCCAGATTCCACAGCTACCTTCTCTTGCAAGCTTTTTCACTGTATTGATGCCAATTTTGGGTGACTTAACTCTCTGGAATGCTGTGTTCAGCTTCTTTTTTCTTGTCAATTTACGTTGTGAAACCTTTGGAGTAAAAAGTGCCTCAGTGTATTTTAGAACTGCCTAGAGTAAAGGGACCTGATTTTTATTTTTTCTTTTAGTATTCCATTGCAACTAATAATAGTTGCAATCACTTCCCTTCCCCTCAGAGAAGCAATTTTAAAATATAATTACTTGTGGTGTATGTGTCTCTATCTTAATTTATATAATTTAGCATATAAACAGGCAATAATGAAGTGCCTGTCATATTGTTTATAGTGTGGTTTCCTGCTGCTACCAGATGCAGAGCTGCTTAGGCAGGCCCTGAAGATAAAAGCTGTTATTTTTTTGCTGTACAAAAAGCTCACAGTTCTTGTAAAATTTTCCCCTGAACTTTAGATATCACCGTGGTGTCAGCTTAGAGTTCATCTAGAGTTGAGCTCCTGTGTGCTGTCAGTCTGTTTCCTGAGACACTGCATCACTTCCACAGGGATAAATCTGCTGCGTCAAGAACCCTCCCAAGGATGGGGCAGAGGCAAGAGAGCAATATTAACCTCTGGTGACAGCTAAACCCAGCCAGCTGGAACTGTGAGGGGCAGCCAGAGGAGATAATTGTCATGTGAAGACAGCAAACAACCAGCCAATGCTACCAAGCAAGAATTTTTGCTTGAAGCTGAATGAGTAGGGAGCCCATCCTTGCAGGTATTTGTGGAAAGGAAAAGTCCTTCCACCTGGTTTTGGAAAATCACAGAGGATGAGAATACTCTTGAGAGAGAGCTGCAGTACAAATGCATGCAGTCCTTTGTCAGAGGGTTCACTGGATGGATACCGAGTATATAGAGAACAAATCAGATTTTATCATATTTGTTTACTCGCAGGCTCTAAGCAGAGCAATTACTTTGAAGTAGAAGGAAAAATACATCCAATATATCTAAGGCTTATTTATCTGAATTTTCAAGGAAGCAAACGGGAGTCACAAAAATAGGCACCTTTGGTCAACAAAGAGAGATTAAGGTTTGGTGGCTATAAAATGAAATAAAAGGAAGGACAAATGTCTGGCTTCAGGGAGTCATCTGGAGCATGTGGCAGAGATGTTCACCCAAGTAAAAGCACAAAGCCAGCAAAGCAGCTTTCAAAGCACTTGGAAGGGCAACAAATTAAGGCTTTGGTGCCCTTCTGCTGAGCAGCTCTGCAGTGAGCTGTGCTGGTAATTCTGGGCTCTGTACATGCAGCAGCCTAACACTTTACCTTCTAAGTGTATCACTGAGTAGAAATTTTGCAGCTAAATGGCTAGCTGGCAGGAGGGCAAGGTGGTTTATATTTAGAAAGCTGGCATGAGGAGTGCCCTGACCCTGCTGTGATATTTGTGGCTCTCCAGGAGGGAATATCTTGCTACAGAACCTTGGGTTGACACCCCCGTGTCAGTATGTAATCACTATCCAGATCCTTTATGGAGCACTAAGAAATTTATCTCTCAGCACAGGGGTAGATATTTATGACCAGCTTTGTTACTTGCTCTGAGTGAATAATCTCTGAAGCTTTTTCCTTTTGGTATTTCTTATGTGTGTGTGTTTTACTAACACCATCTTAAATAATCTGGGTAGCTTACTGCATAATAAAAAGATTTGAAGTAGGGATTTTTGGAGATTGGCTTGACTGTGAGTTGGGTTTTTTCACAAATGCACATTTAAAAGGCATCTTTGCTGCCCAGTTTTTGGATTTTACAGTGTGTTTTGGTCATATGGGTCTACTGTTCTCTTTCAGTTGTGAAGGTCAGAAAAACCTTTCAAGAACCAAAGCTGAAGGCAGGGATGCTGACAGTGACATGAGTCTGAGAGAGGATGTTGGGGTGGTGGGGTAGGGAATTGTTTCTATACCTTTCCATAAGAGCAGATCCTATTTTCCCACTTTGGGATTTAGGACTTGGAATCTGAAGGTAGTTGAAATTGCAGTGGAGAAAATCTTGAGGTACTAGCTGGCAGGCAAGATTATTTTACTACTAATAAGAAAGAAGAAACTGTTCAGGCTTGCAAGCCAAGAGCAAGCTTTCAGGGTAAAAATAAAGAATTTTACTAAAAAAATTGGCTTTAGAGAGATAAGTATTCAAGAAAAATATTAGGGGAAAAAAGCAAACAAAAAGAGATTAAAAGTTGGCATATTTATAAAAATTACCCTTTACTTGTCCTTGCATTTTGAACTTGTTTCACTCAAGTGCTTCTTTATAGAATGTAGGTAACAAAGTAATTAAAATTAAAAAAGCTTTTGAGACTCATTTCACTATTGTGCTTTTTCCTGTGCTTTTTTTCAGAGTCTCTGAGGAGCAACTAGGCTAAACTGGGACTTTTGTTATTTCTGAGAAATGTCTTCACATCATTTTAATTTTAGATTGTTGGGCTTATTGAACTGTGAGAAAGTGTGAAGGACTGAAAACTATATGAAAAGGATTTTAAGAGGTATTTAGCATACAACATTTAACATTTCTCATGGAGCAGTGAGAAGGGTTGATATATTACTGGTGAACAAGTAAATCACACAGGACTCATGTCAAGCATGCTATCCTTGTTTATGCTGAGGCTTCAAACATAGCTGCGGCTAGGAGGAAGCTAAATGAAGTGAGAGACTACTGCCACAGATACAGGTCTTGGTGCCCATCAGTCTTTAAGGAGCAAAATGCTTCTGTTACCTGAGTATTTGATAGCTCTGAACTTGCTAGGATGGCAGCACATCTGTGAGTGTTCTCAAAACCAAAGAAACCTGACCACCGCCACCAGAAATAACACACATGGATTGTAATGATTTTAAAAACCAGTATGTGAGGCCTTCCTGACAGATCTTTAAGATGAGATAGTGACATTTTCCTTAGCTTAGTTCTGGCCTAAATCCTCCTCCCTTCTACAAATCTAATGGAATAATTACTTTGAGAAGATAATATAGGATGTATTGATCCTGGTATGAACTTTGTTTGTATTTATTCTAGCCCTGATTTGCTAAATTAAATGTTGTCTAGGAGGACCTTCACGTGATGCCAGGAATTCATGCTACAGGCTTTATCTTCCTTGTTCGGATTTAGCATTTTATGCTATGCCTGCTCTGTAGCCTTGGATTGGAACAAATGAATGGATTACTGGGAAGTGGTTATGGTAGGGAGCACCAGCCCAAGGTGGAACAGGTGAAGCTTCCAAATGAGCCCATAATGAACATTAAATCCAGTTTTAGCTCTACTCTTACTCATGGGTCATATTCACTTTTATTTATTTTTGTGTGAGTTGTTCAGTGAGTGTGAGGTTACAGCCAGGGAGCCTGGCCACCATGTTTCCTCTTTTATGCACTTTTTTTTGGAATAACTTCAGGCAGCTCAGGGGATGCTGTACCACACTGAAATTTCCAGTGCTTATCCAAGCTGTGAGAATGACCTCCAGTGTCCTTTATGGCCCCCCTTTGGACTTTCCAGACCCCTGGTCCTCTGGGGAATTCTGCCAAGATGTAGCACAGTCTCAGTTTGGATGTTATGTGACCTGCAGTGCTAGTGACTCAACCCCCTGTAAGCTGTTCACAGATCTCCCGTCATTCACCTTGTAAAAGAGAATCCCCCAGAGTGCCCATGACACGTTCTGTAATGTCAGACACAGTGCTTTTCTGATGAGTGAAGGATATACATGGCTGGAAGGTTTCAGGTGCCATTTTTCTCAGGAGGAAAGAATTTCTGTCAGTTAAGGCTTTTGATTAGAAAGGATTCGGAACTTGATGAGTTTTCTTTTTGTTTTCCTTGTGGATGATGCTCAGACCAGCAATTAAGTCAAACATGGGAAAATTATTTCATCAGGATTCTCATTAATCATCTCCCCTTCCCCTCCTTTCGGCATTTTAATATTAATTTAAAAAAATACCTAGTCTGCTATGACCTTGGTGAAAAATCTAAGTTGCCAAGAAATTGAACAAGTAAGCAGCTGCTTTGCTGTGAATGTCTGATATTAAACTGGAGGTTTGCTTCCCTATGCCTTTGGTTTTCAGTGTCACCAGCTGCTATCTTGCTGAGTTGAGACATCTCAAAAAATGGGCAGGATGACAAGCAACCCTAATCATATAATTCTGAGTGGGAAGCTCACTTGCCTTGAAAGATAGTTTGCTTTGGCTTTCAAACTTCGTATTTTTTCCTCCTGAACTGTTTCCTCCTATGTGCTGCCTTTTTTTTTTTTTTTNACATTTCACCATCTTTTAAAATTGAATGAGATGAAAGGTGTATGTTATCTCTTAAAGGCCTGCAACGTGTTGTACTTCTAAATGAGTTCATGGGACTCAAGGGGTAAGAACTTTTTTCCAGGATCACCTGCCGGATTTTGTTCTATTAATAGAATCTTGGTAGCTGTTACATTTTTCAAGATGTGTATTTTTTTTGTGATATTGATTTAATAAATGCTTGCTTGCAACTCCTGTAAAAGAAATTGTTCCCTAGTTTTGATAGGAATAATTCATAATTTGTTACTGTTCCCAGTGATAATAGATCAAATCTGAGACCTTTACTTCAAGGAAAGCTCTATTACTGAGGCCTCCAAAAGGGATTATTTCAGAAATACCAGTTGCAAATGAGTTCATCATGTTACTGTGTGCTTCACATTGAGCATGCAGGATAATGGGTGATGTATGACAAATTTGAAGCAGACCCAGTGCATGGATGATTCTGGTTCTTTTGAGAAGCAGATGTTTGCTTACGCAAGAAAAGTATTTACTTTATCTGTTTACTTCTGTACAGAGGAAGGGAAAATTGTCTGTTCTACAATGGATTGTTGGACTCGCCGTCTGATATGTGGTCACTGAACATAACTTTAGTCTCCTTAATTATGGAACTTCTTGGTGGAATTGGAAAGGTTTCATACTGGAGGCAGCTTTTAGCTATGTTTATTTAAGCTGGAGTCTTCCTTTAGTCCTAGTAGTGCAGCCTGTTCCTCTCCCATAGAGAAATGCCAGGCAGGAAGCAGCCAGCTCTGAGTCCCCCTGTGCCAGATTGGAGACTGGAGACAGGATCAGGCCAGTCTGTGCTGCTTTTTTCAGTGCATCTGGCCAGTCATAACCTTAAAACTCACACAAACTTATTTCTGTAGGCCCAAAAAAGAAAAAGTGTTAAAGGTATCAGGTTTTGGTATCCTTGCTGTTCTGAAATCACGCACTCTATTTTTAAGGTATTTTTTCCTGGCCCGAGACTCATCTTGCCACCTACCAATCAGAGGACGCAGGAATCCAAATGTATTCTGCTTACATCCAAACCTTGTGTTCCCTGCCATTTACAGCAGGAGTAGTATGATGGTTTGCTGTCACTCAGATGTCACTCAGATTCTTTCAGTCTCGCTACTACACTGTTGATCAAGTTAACTGCAAGGCAAGATTCATTCTAGGTAAATTCTCGATACCCTTAAATTAAAAAGCCTGAATGCTATTGTATAGCTCTGTAGATTTTTTGAGTAAAGAAGCTGGCACTTTAATTTTTTAAGCACTGTAGTAAAGAAATCTTGTTCTGTTGACAAGTTCAGCATGTATCTTGTGCAATACTTCTCTGTCTGCTTGGATCCTCCTCCTTCTTCCATCTGCCACCTTCTCACTCTGAGGAAAGGAAACTCCATTCTGTCAGAACTGCAGGGCTGTTTTTGATAGTTTGCCTTGATGTGCAAGAATAATGGTACTAAATGAGCTCATGCTTTCTTTATAGCTGGAATTTGGTTGGCTATTTGAGGCAAGGGCAGCAGAAATCAACAGGACTTTGTCTGCTGGAGGTGCTGAGCCTTCAGGCTCCACAGTTCAGAGTGCTGAATTTCCAGGGGAACTAAAACCATGTGGTTCTGCTTCAGTCACCGTGCCTCACTTTCTGCTGCTTTGGGCACTCCAGATTACCCTCATCATGCATTTGTTGGAGTTCATGTGGCAATGAATTAGATGGCTTTCATTTCCTCTCTAAACAGAGTTTTCTAAATCCTCATTCCCTGGCTGTCTGCAAGCATGCTTTACTGTTCAGTGTGTAAAGTCTTAGGAGATGTGTTTCTCTCCTCAACCCTAAAACCTAAGCAAAAATTCTAAGTCAGAATTTTGTGATCTCCTTGCAAAAGTGTAGGACGGGTAAGAAAGAGATTATATAGGTGAGAACTGTGTAGATACAACTTGTCTGAAGTCCAGCTTCTCTGCTTTATCCAGGGGAATGACTATACCGGCTCCACAAAGGCACAAAGGAAGCATTTTGTCCTGTGAAGAGCTGGTTTCCAGTCTGTTACACAGCACTGTAAAATAGTCTACTAGTTGCATTATTGTTGGCTAAAAGAATTAAACTTGAAGTCAGGCTTGAATCATGTTTTAAGTTGTTAAACCCCTGGCCAGGACAGTAAAATGTTGATGATGCTGCAGTACTGCAAAGCTGTAACTTGGTGAATAAATGCCTTCTATAGTATAACACACTTCTGTTTGGTACCTGACAACAAAAGGTATTTTGGCATCTCAAAAAAAAAAAGTTAAAAAAATTAGTTTTATTCCATTAATTTAAGCAAAAAAATGCTAAGCAGAAGTTGCTTCCATCTAATTGCATTTTTCCTGCTCAACTTGAAGCCAGTCTAATAGGTACATTCTCTATCCCTAAGTATAGATAAACTATGCTGAAGGAAATGGAAAACCATGTGATACTTTAGTATGGAGTAGGAAAGTTAGGTTTGTATTGCATGGTGCAACGATCCACCTGTCTTGGCATTTAAAAAAGTTATTTATGTTTTTAAAAAGCTGTTCCATGGCTTGCAAGAGCTAGAGTTCAGCTGTTAGACTGTCCCTAGCAAGCACAATATCCAAAAAGCCCCCATGGAACTGTGACAAGTAAGTTTCCCTGGAAATGAACTTCACTCACTTCTACTCTAGGTAGCTGCCATCAATTTATAAATGTATATATTAGTTTAAAACTGATGTCTTTCAGAGCTACTGAACCTGTGCCATCCTATTGCTCTGGAATGTTTCAGGTGCACACTTCCCTGGTAAATGAAATACATGACACTTGTGTGGAATTTGTGTGATTTCAGCCCAGATTTTTAGAATTATGTCGATGTGCCTCTCCGAGTCTCCCTTCAGAGCGTCCCGGCTGGCTGTGGCACAGCCGACAGCGGGGGACACTCTCCCGATCTTCGGGGAAGTCAGGTGGGAGGCTAAGGCTCTCGCCTTTGCGGGTGAGGCAGAGGAATGACGATGGTGGAAGAAGTGGACTTTGGATAGAGGTGTTAATCTGGGTTTATTGAGACATACATCCAGAGCCTAGGGCAACCTTTGTCCGAAGACCCTGAGCTTAGCAATGCAACAGCTTATAAAGGGAGGAGGAAACAGGGGCGGGGTTTTAACAGTGAACCAATAGGGAATTGTGGGGGGGGGGGTGTGGAAACAGGGAAGATAGACTTTTGGGGAAACCAATAAGAGCATTCTGAGGGAGGGACCTCGGGGCCTGAGCCAATCACTCAACACCCTTGATAGAAGTTTCTAGGGGAAGGGATGGGCTGCCGAGTGATGGACAGGACACTGAGGAGGGGTTAAGGGAATGACTCAGCGATTATTACTGAGTCAGGGGGTGGAGGCAGGGGGTTGACATGAAGGAGGAGGGAGGAGGCAACACGGGCAGAACCACAGTAACAGGGGAGAACTGGGATAAACCAAAGCACAGAATTATTACAGAAAAAGCATATAAAACACGACACAACAGAATTAGTTTCAGATTAGTAATTTTTTGTACATACATGTCTTTTGGGCACCCAGCTTCTTGAGTTCTTAAGGCAGGCTGAATTTCATCACAGTGGGTGATAGTCAGGCTCACTGTGGTGTATCAGATTGATCACTGTCTTTGAGTATTCCTTTTCAAAGTTTTACTGTTTTCATAGTCTGGTGGTGCAGGATGATTATATGGTACTACTGCTCAATTGCTTCCTACTTTCCCGCCAGATTGCAGCCCCTTCATTCTAGAGTTGTAAATTCTCATGTCAGAACCAGCCAGACTCAGGCATTTCGTTCTTCAGCCCTTAGAGGAAGCAACTGGATAAGTTTGTACATACATATGATGTATAGATCTGGGCTTGTGAATTGTTTACATTCAGATTGATATGTTTGAGAGATATGAAAACACATGTACAGAAATGACATTTCAAAGTTATTTGTCTCTTTTTCATTCACATTCCAGGACTACAGTGCAATAAGTTAGCTTTTTTTTCTCTCCATATTACAATAATTTTAAATAATAATAGTTAAATTAAAACAATGTCAAATCCCCTTTCCCTAGAAGGCTAGGCTGCTAGTCTAGAATATAATAGAAAGTGTTTTTAAGTATTTCTGGATCTAGTTCTGAGATTCCCCCAATTTGTAGCCATTTTAAAAAGGGGATAAAATAGTTTTTAGCTGTCTCACTCCCTTTTACTTTTTTCTGAAGAATCTGAGGGATGCTCAAAGTGGGGGAGATTCTTTAGGTAAATTTTAATGTGGGGTTCCAAGGGAATTGCTAAGTAACTTCAGCCTTCCTGTTTTCTACTATCCACACTACTTATCTGTTCTGCTCACTGAAAAGTATTGAGTGTAGCTGAATTTGATGATCTTCCAAGTTTTGTCAGTGTGATTCCCTGCTAAAATGTTCAGGTACATTATTCTGTGTATTTTGGACAGGCAATGTGGCAGAGAAGTGACAGGGAAGTTGATACAGCTGTTCTCATTAAACCAGTCTATGACAGATGAGTTGCAGTAAGATGGATCACTCTGGAATAGAGGGGGAACAGATTTCTCTGCAGGGCACAAGGAACAATCTGAGATTCTGATAAATGCCTTTTCAGAGGGTATAAGATGGCCCAATTAATTTCAGTAAATGTGCAGCTGAGCCTTTGATCTGAATGTCAAGCAGTTAGAATCTCTAATATTTTTGTGAGGGTAGTGGTAATCAGGCATTCCTTTTTAACTCATCTAGTCTGACCCTTGTGAATTTGGTGTCTTCTTCTCAGTATCCTTACTTGTGTTCTCCCAAACCTGCTTTAGTGTTATATTAATTTTGACTGGATGCCTTCTTAAAGCTCAGCATCTCTTGCTCTTCAGGATTTGTGCTTTTTCTTCCATCTTAGACTGACACTTTGCCATGTTGTGATTTTGGTAAAACAAAGTTGTCTTAAGGGTACTTTCAGCTTTCCTGTCATGCAATGGTGCTGCTGTTCTTCATGGTAGTCAAACTGGAACAACTCTGCCTTGTGCAAGTCAGTGGTCAGCAGAGAGGGGATGGAGTCTGCAATAATTCAGGGCAGTGAATGTTCCCTCAGAGCACTGCAAGCTGCATTGCACAAAAGGAGCAGTGGTCTGTAAATGAGTGAAAGGCTCCAGCATGCGCAGAGCCTCTGCCTTCCTTAGTGGGTTGGTTCACAACAGCTGCAGCAAAGGAGAAGGGGAAAAAGATTTGTACAAAGCACAGGAGGTGCTTCAGCTTCCTCATAAACAAGCAAGACATTTCTCCTCTGAGAATGCTCCTGCCAGATTTGCTGTGCTTTCTGTCTTTATCACAGCAGGTTGAAACAGGCATCATAAAGAATGACCAAGAAGAGGGAAATGTACTGGCTTTGTGTCTAAACACGTAAAAACTTTGTGTAAATGTGATAGTTGAAAACACTATTCAGGGTAGAGAAGTGGGATATGTAATTTCCAGGAGTCAGATAAACTTTGTGTACAAATAACTGGGTTGCCAGTGTGCATTTTGTAATGCTGAGAACGAGGAACATTCACGTGAGGACTTAGGTATGCAGTGTATGCAAATCTTGGTTATTCTCCATAAAGCTCTTAGAATTCATTCTTATATTTTTATATTCACTCTTACATAGCTTCTTGCTTCTGGGGCAGTTGTATCCAAATATAATTAACAAAAGAGTGACAGAGACTAGACCAAAAGTCTAGTGTCAAAAAGGACTTCTCATCTTAAACCAAGGCTCTCTTTGAACTCTGAATACAGAGTAACTATGTCTCCATGATGATCTGGCTTATTTCTGACCTGTTTTAGAAATAGATCTTCTCTTCCAATGCAATTTAAGTGTACAACAATGAAACTAAAAGGAACATCCATCCTCTCAGAAGTGGCTGAAAAAAGGATTTAGTGGCAAGTTTTTATTTAACCATATATGGTGTGCTGTAGTCCAAGTGCCAGTTCTGGGGTTATCCTAGGATGTAGCAATGTCCAGAAAAAGAAGGTAGTTTCATATTTAGGGTTTGTATTAATGGTTTCAGTTTAAATTTGAGCCTGAGTGCAGGCCTTGCACTGGATTGGCTCTGTGCACAGAGGGCACAACCCTGAGGCTGCGATCACTGACTCCCAAGTGGGAGAATTTCCCCTCCACAATTCACAACTTTATCTGTGGTTGGGCTCTTCACCCAAAGACCAGACAGGGATCCCATTTAAAAGGGCACATTGTCAATGGCCACTGACATGATGCAATACCTCATTACTTCATTAAATGTATCTGTGAGTGTGTAGATCAACTTAAACTGTGCCTGATTCTTTTCTACTTAGCAGCATCTGGTTTTGCCTATTTTAGGTGTTTATCCAAAGGCCTCCAGAGATGCCTTTCATGACTGGATGCAGATAATTGAAAGTTGGCAGTTTTCCTGCTCCTGGATGTCAGGTAGCCTTTGAGTGAACCTGGCCCTTTCAGAGGTAGCTGTTCCCTGTGGCACAGTGGTGGAAGCTGTAGCTCAGAAATCATTTGGAGATTTCAGTGGTGCTGTGATGGCTCTTTAAGGTTTCTTTAAGAAACCTGGCTTGCAGCCCCAAGAGGCAGGACTGACCTTGGGTTACCCAAGGTTTGACTACATGGCTAATTATTGATAGAGGAAATCTGACAAATATGTGACTAATGCACAGGGATTAATCAAATGAAAATAACACTTCTTTACCAAATAGCTCTCTTGCAACATTTAATTGTGTAGCAACTACTGCTGTTTCGTGAATGAAGCAAGTGGATTCCACAGCAATCTTTGTGCACACCCCCCCCCTTCCATTTGGCTTGCAAAACTAATCCATTTTACTGGTTTTGTAGATAATATAAGCAAAAATACACACAGTATAGGTAGTATAGACACACAGGTAATACTGCAGCTACACTAGATGAAATGTAATTTCTCATTCTTGCAGAAGGCTCATTTTCTGGGAACCTAACGTATCCTGTAAATGTTGGGGTTTGCTGGGAAGTGGGCAAAAGCTGGAGAGTAAATTCTGCAATAATAAGGTTCCATTCCTTATTGACCATGTTTTGATACCTGATAAAATTGTCTCATTTGGTCAGGGTGAGAATCAATTTTAAGAGCTGAGAATGCTGCTTTAAATGATTGCTCTGCTTGTAGTTAGCAAGAAATTCATCCTAAAGAGCCAAATAAGCATATAATTTTGTCATGGCTAGTCAAAATTTCCATGTGAATTTAAAAGGAGGGTAATTTTCCAATTTCTATTTTAGAATGTTCCTTATCCAGCCTTTATAATTTTGTCCATTTCCTTATTAGTGCTCCTTTCAGAGCCCAAATATGTCAACAGTGACACCATTATCAGTCTGAAATAAAGGAACAAACGTTCTCATCTTCAGTTGTGGTTTGCCTGTGGCAGCTATTTTTAATTTTGCAGCTGCTGGAGGCTGAGGCAGATTTGCAGAAGAAGACTTGGCCCCTGTATTACACATCCACTTTCCAAATGCTCTCAGAGGTGTCAGGAAACGTGGGGGTTTCCAAGGGGTCTCTTCATTGAAGTAGCACTTCTGGAAAAAGAGACAAAAGAGAGCATGAGGCAAAGCACTAGCAGCAGAAGGGAGGTATCCTGCTGATTTAGCATTTGTTTGCAGATGTTCAAAATGGAGTGTGAGGTGGCAGCTGATCATTTTTTTTCACCAAGTGTAAATATGAGCTGAAAACCTCTTGCACTCTCCCATGTATTTTGAGCAGTGTGAGTTCCAGCAGGTCCTCAGCCTCCAGGATTTTCTTTTTCTGGAAAAGGAAGTACTGTGACTTTTTGGTCATGAGGAGCAACTTGTGCTCTTCCCAGCCTTGACCTCTACTGGTTCTTGGCTTCTTTTCTTCTCTATTGAGGTCAGGATTGAAAGCACTTGAGACAATATTTTGTGTTCCGACCCAAATGTTTATTTTTTCTTATCTATGTTACAGTCTCACAGACAGTGAGTTCTGCAGTATTCTACTAACAAGGTACAAAATGGCTAACTATCTTTCCCTACAAGGTCTTTAAGGGCTAAACTATCCAATTAAGAAATGACACCTAAATTATTTTCACTTTTAACCACTAATCACTCAAAGACCGCACTGCGGGCTTTTCTGTCCAAATACACAACACCACCCAAACCAATGAAGAAGAAGGACCAGCCACTGCCCGAAAACCTCCATCTTATCTTTATATCTATTACTATATTCTAAAACCTTAAACTCTGAGTTTTTCACCCTGTGATATTACACACTTCTAATCAACTACGCACCCGTAATCCCAGTGCTATCAATAAATTTTGGAAGCCTTCTCCAATCAAATGCAGTGCTGTCCTTGGGGTCAGAGTCTGTCAGCACAGAAAGTCTAAAAGTCTCAGCATCCAGAACTCCAACAGACCCCTGTTTCCAAGCTGGTGTCACAGCTCTGAGTTGAAGATGGAGCTGCAGAACACACAGGTGCTGCAGTGACCTGTACCTGGCTTGACGTGGGCATTGAGGCAGGAGAACTTTGGTGCCTACCACTTGCAAAAGTGGCCAGGCATGGAAGCACAGTGGTGTGAGTGTAAACATTATTTACTGAAATGTCACTTCACCTAACCTTGTTCAGGCCTTCAAGTGCCTCCTTTCTGACAATATTTCTGTAATTTGTTATTTACTGTGATAGAAGTTAAGATATGGCAGTGCATTTAGTTAGTACCTCTGAGTGTGGGCTTAATAGATGGCTGGTAACAGTCCTCAATTTTCTTAGTCTTTTCAAGACTTTATTTTGCAGCTCCCCACAGTCAGAAGATAGTGATATGAAGAACCGAGCCTAAATGATGAACTCGTTGAAGTTTTAAATGGTAAATTCTCTGTTTTGGAACTGAAATATATTTTGAAACAGTTTGTTTAGTTTCATTTTGTCTTTGGCATTTGCATTATAAAATGCACTACATGTTGCCTACTATTTTGCCAAAAATTCAGTAGCAGTGGTGTACGTATGTTTTCCCTGAACTTTTAAATCCATGTTAGTGGATCCAGGCACTTTGAGAGCTGCATAGATTTTCTTAGTGATCCATAAAGAACAGTTTATCTAGGTCTTGGACAACTTTAGAGCTTCATAAATATTTTTTTCTTTTGTTTGTTTGCAAACTTAGACTAAATTTTGACTTGTAAAATGTGGTATTAACTATAAAAAATAGTCAAGAGGGTTCAGATACTTCCGCTTTTGACCATGGTGTTAATTAGGTGGTTAAATACTTATGATCTTTTGGTTTCATGTGTGATGATCATGGCAAAGTGGTGCGAGTAATTTATTTTCACTTGTCTGGAGCATCTTTGCTTGAGTACTGTTGTTAATTATCTTGCTGATCCTACCTTAGCTGACATTCCTGTTATTTACCTGACCTATTGAATAGTCTGTCATATGACTTTGGACTTTTTTGATCATATCTCTCTGAGAATAGATATAGACATGCTCATATAAATAGGGTTTCTAATAGAGGGAGGTTTTATTAAAGCAGAAGCATTGCTGGGAGAGGTAAAAAAGAGAATGAAGTAATGTGTCTTTGAAGTGCAGTCACTGCATTAAAGTGTTCCAACATAACACATTTTGATCTCCCAAGAAAAAAAAAAAAAAGGCAGTTAATGCTGTAGCATCTTGGAGAAAGTAAGGTCTAAAAGTCCTCCTGTTGAGAGGACTCAGAAGTTATGCAGTCTAAAACTGTGGAACATGCTTAATCTTGTAAAAACTAAAAAGGGCTCCATGTCTTCATTCTGTGAACTTAATACCCATCTCTCTTGCATTCTGGTGACTAATAGGCCTTTCAGAAAATATCATGTTAATTTAAAAACAACTGTCCATATATGCCAGGCATTTCCAGTGTGTCAATTGTGCCCTGTGACTTGATACCACTGAAGTAGGTAATACATAGTTGATAAACCTTTCAAATATATACATGAAAAATATATATCAACAGACCAGCTTTACCTTGACCTATTGGCTAGAAACAAGAAAATGATATCTACTTGGTGCTTTGTTTTATTTTGTTTTAAAAGCATAGTCAATTGCTAGCAAGATGTGGCAAATCTGGAGCTCAGGATGGTCAGAAATGCAGACCCAGGCTGTTTGCAGTGTATATTTCATGCCTTTTCAATGAATGCGAAATTAACTGCAGCTTGGCTGGCAGGGCCTGTTCCCTCCTCCTTCTTTGAGCACATCTCATATATCCTTGGTAAGAGACTCTGTGGTTCCCCTTGTGGT
This sequence comes from Peucedramus taeniatus, assembly GCA_013400575.1. Lineage (NCBI taxonomy): Eukaryota > Metazoa > Chordata > Aves > Passeriformes > Fringillidae > Peucedramus > Peucedramus taeniatus. Next base: position 72,730 of record WBNO01010663.1, read on the forward strand.
GATGTATTTGAGCTCATCTTTCTCAGCTGGTAAGGCCATGGACTTCTCACACAACTTGTGACCTACAGTGCCTCCAGCATCCCTGTAAATGACACCAGCTGAAACTCAGGCAGAGCTGACCTGTTTTGTCCCCTGCAGACTCTGGATTTTCTCTCTGTCAAGAAAACCCAGATTTGGCAGATGTGATTCTTAGAATAGCAGGAAGTCAGAAACTTGGTTTCATAACTAAATAACAATAAAGTTAGCTTAATGAGCCTGTGAATAATTTGAATGGTTCAGCTCTGTGTGCATCTGCTACATGCTAAAAAATTCCCAGCAGAATTTGCAGTGAAGCAGAAAGCTGACATAAAGTCAGTTGTCTTCGATCTTTGCTTGGTTTTGGGGTGTGTTTGTTTAAGATTGGGAAGCTATTGAAGTAATGGAATGAAGATGCAGTATTAGCCCAGGGAAATATGCTAGTCTTATTCTGTTTAGCTCAAATAAAACAGCAAGGATGTAGCATATTCTTTACATTTGTTGACTATCAAGCATGAAATGGTTGATAATACCTATCTCAGTCTCCTGTTTAGGATCCTCTAATAAGTTCTTGTTCTGTAAAGTTCATGCCTTCCTCTTCCTCTCTCTTTTAAGTAGTCTGTGGCTGTAAGGTCTAAATTTGCCAGCTCTCTTCATGATATGATAATAATGAGATGCTTTGGACTGGGAGTTACAAATACGGGATCTTTTAAAAGACAGTGCTGTCTTTTTAACTTGGAAATTTTTGACTGGTCCTCTCTTGCTTTCTCAGACTTATCTTAGTGAGAGGGCTAAACAAGAAAGACTTGGCTGTTTTGTCAATAGAGAGGTCATTAGGACTGCTCTTGTATCACTTGTAACATTAAATCCATTAAAAACATATCTTGCAAGAATAATATTTAAAAACATACTATGAGTGCGGGCAAAGCCAGGCATTTATATTCATGATGCAATATAAATAACTGGGTTTGGACTTTTAACTGCAATGCAAGAAACATTTCACTCATTTAAGCAAAATTATCTGTGTCTTTTTATCCATATGAGAAGACTGGCTGCATCCCTGGCAGTAAATAAGTTAACCTACTTAGTGTTTTGTGTGTAGGCAGCATGCAGTTCTGTGAGATTGCAGTGGGCAATGAAGCAGCAGAATTCAATTTGCAGCAGTGACCTAAGAGGGAATATTTTTAGTAATAAAATAGGTCAGGGGATGTGGTAGTGCAGACTGATAAATGAACAGTCTTCCCTTCCACTTGTGGGGCATGTTTTTGTTCTCCATTGTCAAAGCCCTGTGATGGAGTCAGTGCTGTCACGTGGTTAATGTTAGGAGTTTTTTATTATTGTGAAGCAATCAGAGGAAAAAATAAAACTGCTAAGTTTCATTTTAGTGAAGAAATAATTTAAGTAACTACTTTGCTTAGGGATTCGTGGAAGGCAAAGCCAACTAGGGAGCAGGGTGTTTTGAAGCCATTGCTCAAAGCTGGTCTCAGCACTGCTGGAGATCTTATTCTGCAGTGTTGTCCATGTGACAAGTTGTTCTTGCAGTCTTTTTCCCTTCTGTTGTAAAAAATCAGCCCCTTTTTGACAGGGAAGAAATGATGTTCTGACTCCATGTTATCAGAAGGCTATTTTATTATTTTATAATACTATATTATGTTAAAGAAAACTATACTAAACTATACTAAAGAATTGAGAAAAGATACTTACAGAAGTATAAACAGATAATACTCACAGAAGTTAAACAGATAATAATGAAAAACTTGTGACTCTTTCCAGAGTCCCCAGTACAATTCTTGTGAGCATTGGTCAGTGATTGAAAACAACTCACACCGGAGCCCAATCAGGCTCATCACTTCAGGTAAACAATTCCTAACACATTCCACATGAACAAAACAACGGAGAAGCAAATGAGATAAGGATTATTTTCCCATCTCTGGGCCTCTCTCTACCTTTTCAACTTTCCAGGATAAAAATCCTGAATGAAAGAATTATATTCAATGAAATGTAAAAACCACACCCTTCCACTCTACTGGCTGTTCTCATGTGCTTTTTTAGCTTGCTTCTGTTTCTAGTTTGCTTTCTCAGATTTATGCAGATGAGTGTTAGCTTCTTCCTCTCAGGATGGCAAAGATGAAACATGGCTTTATCCTGCTCCTTTGAGTCTCTGGGCTCTTGCAGGAGGCTTGCAAAAGATCTCTTCAGCCCATTCTTATGACACAGAGCAGTCCAAGTCTCTTTTTAGTGTTATGCTACTTGACTTTTGCATTTCCACACTTCTGTGGTCTCCTTGGAATTCTCTTTCAGAGCCAACTTGGAAAATGCCTGTTGCCAGTTTGTGCCTTTATAATCCTGCTGTTAATTACCACTGTGGCAGAGTCCCCAGAAGCTCTAGTGATGGAGCAATGTGTCTTCATGCCATATAAACAGCAGAAAACCAGCGATATTAGCCTTGAAGCCTTTTTTTTTACCCTGGAAAAAGAATGCTTAGCAGGAAGCAAGTGTTCTCCACTCCTGGCTGTAGCTGCATCAGTAGCAGTGTGTCACACTGTGTGAGAAGTACAGTTGCAGGATGCCCAGGCTGTTGCCGGAGCTATCTCCAGGAGTTAATGAGCCCTAGTGAGCCCTGGTGAGATGCACTGGGATGTCCAGTTCTCCTGCTTTGGAACTAAGAAGATCTCTTCCCCTGGGCCTGCTTAATGTTGTGCAAATTACGTGCCTGTGCTGGTGCTGGTTTTCCCATTCCTGCCCTGCAGTGCGCTGTGAAGTACAGACATGGGTGTATGGCATGGGGGAGAGATGTCCTTAAACTTCCCCTTATTTTATATCCCTTCTAGCAAAATGTATTTAATTTTCATGGTCTAGGTAGGATAATGATGAAATATCATCTAGCAGAGATTTTAAAGTGCTTAAAAGTCTTTGAATAATATCACTTTGATATCATATTTATAAGGAAAGTAACCTCAATATTGATCACTGGCTTAAAAATTGTAAACTCAAACTGTCCTTGACCCTTTTCATTATTTTTAAGGTGGCAAGTTAGTTATGAATCATCCTTTAATATAAAAAACTGGTAAGTAATTTAAATTTCTAACTTCTGTATTTTTCTGCACTGAAGAAAACATGCACACCTCAGATAACCAAGGGAAAAATACAAAAAGACTTCCAGTGGGATCAATACAGTGGAGTTATTTTCAGCAACACTCTAAGACACTTGAGGGTTTTTTTTGTTCATATTCCATCATCAGTGTGGTTTAATGTGCTTCTAAGGGACTTCTTTTACTATACTGCCCTACACTTTCTAAAGAAAAGGCCAGTATTTTTGTGAGTTTTTTTTCCTTGGTAACCTATTTTTGCAAAAGATAGCTTGACAATATCATAGAATATAAATGGAATCATTTGGTGTTCCTGCTCACCCTGCCCATCGTGGGAGCTGGAATTCCATGGCAGTTCACAGCCTGTTCACTGCACACTTGTGGGTCAGCTCAGTTGAGCAGAGCACACCCAGGCAGGAGCTCATTTATTAGGCATGCAAGGAGACAAATCTACAAAAACTCAAGTTTTTTTTTTATTAGGAGTTTGGAACGCTGCAGTCCACCCTCCCCATATTCATGCACTCTGTAGATTACTGGCCTGTCCAATATTTGGTGTGCTGTGCTCTGTTCCTGTGAAAACAAGTGGAAAATTTGCACTCAAAAGGTAACTGGGATCATCCTTTTGCTACTAGCATTTAATGATGGTTTCATATGTAAAGGGTGACTTTTTCTCTCCATTACAAACTAATTTGTTTTAATTGATTTTTGAAAACTCTTGCTTTTCAGTATTTCCTTGTGTTTTCTCAGCATGACTGCATGAAAAACCACTTTGTGCCAAAATGCTGAGCTGGGAAGATGGCTCTCCTTCTCTCCTGTGAAATCATGTTTGGTGTAGGTATTACAGGTCTGTTTGTGTGCAGTGTTTCAGAGTGCCTTAATAAATGCAATAAATGCTCCAGCATTTATTTTGTGCTTGTTGTGAGGACATGAGCTGCAGCATCTTACAGTGGAAGGTCTGGTGGGAAAGTCACCAGTGATTCTGTGACAATGCTCTGTGTCTATTCAGATTATCCTGTCAACACTTGGATAACCAGTAGGCTCGGGTATGGGAGAAATGCATCCTGCTCCTGCTGCTGTCACTGGTGTTTTAGCTGACATGAGGTAAATGTCCTCCATCATGTGTCCCTCCCCCTTTTCATTTGAAAAATGAAGATGATGATACATGATCTCCATCAGGGGAAAGGATATATATTCATGATATCTAAGCTTTTAATCTAATCTTTGCAAAGTAAGGATTTTGTGGTTAGTTTCTGAGCTGGCCTTGGCCTAGAGAGCTGGAAGAGGAGCCGTGTGGTTTGATCTGACTATGTGCTGATCAAAAGGAAAATCCTTGCTTTCTCTATTCTGGATATATTTCCAACCAAAAACCTAGGAGTGAAAAAAGACATTTGTCATCACTCTGAAAATCCTGGCTCTCTTTCAGCTCAAAAGACTCCTCAGGACAAGTAGCTCCAAAGTTTACTTGAAGAATGTGATTGTAATTCAGAGGTGGAAAACACAGGTTTTTCACACTAGGTATGTCCAAAGCCAGTTCATATTTCAACAGCCTTTTTTTCCTCATTCTTTATATGCATACACATACATTTGAGCAATGAAGAAAACTTAGGCACAGAAATCTGCCTGTGTTACCCAGTAGCAGTTCAGCAGGAATGCCAGGAATTACTTTTATGTCAAGTCACAGATAAATTTATCCCCATATCTCTCCCATATTTGCTGCTTTTTCAGCTCCTTTGTGTAGGGGCTGTCTGTGTGCACTGGGATGCCCATGACCTATCCCTTCCCACTGTGGCATGGCCACAGGGGATGGATTGTCAGGAGAGAGAGGGAGCACAGTCCCACAGGGTGGCATAAGCAATGGATTCTGAACATTGTTAGTAGCATGACAGTACCTGCAAAATTAATATGCTAGCTGGAAAGTACAAAATGTAGCTCTGTTCTTCCTTTAGGCTTTGACTCTTCTCAGGGCAAAGCAATGCCTGCAAAGAAGTGTTTCTCGTGTTGCCTGTCACTCCTGGGTGTATTGCCTGAAGGAGGCAGCCTGTGTAAGAAACAGGTGATCTGCAAAGGGCAGCAGACTGTGTCCTCCCAGCAAAGCCTAGTGTCCTGAGAGGACCCTTAGAACTTGTTTTTTGCTGTGTCTAAGCTAAGAATTTCAGAATACACAGGGCAAGCTCTAATTGTGCAGCAAGCTTTCTCATTTGCTTGACGTAGTGTTTAATAAAATTATCTTTGTTGGAGGTTTCTATCCTTGCCTGCTGCCCCCCCCCCTCCCCCCAGTTCTATTTAATTGTATTTCATCACTTTAATTCCTACTGTTGTTTTGGTGCAGGGCCAGATGAATTGAGGATGTTGGGGCTTTTTTTTTTGTGCAAAAGTAGTGTTGTATCCTTTAGTGGACTCTTCCTTCTCTCTTGCCTGTTGCTCTGCTGATCTGCAGGGCCAAGTAGACTTAGCAGCAGCCAGGCACAGTGCTCCAAGCTGCTGTTAACCATCCCAGGAGAAGTTTGAATTAGAGTCCATGTTCCTGCTTGGATTTGTTGGTGCTGTCATGCACTTCTGATCAATGTTGGGTGAATTTGGGCTAAAGACCTGGTCACAGCAGTCTGTGTGTAGAGGTGGAAACCACCTTGTGAAAATTTGGTTGAGAAATGGTGTATCAGTTACAACTGAGAGTACACATGCATTTTGTTGCACACAGGGCAGGTCTTGGCTATGGTTAGGACTATTTGGGAGGAGGAAAATTGGTTTTATTGTCAGGTTTGGAGGTAACTTGAAAGGATTTCTGTAAAATTAAAGGTCTCTACTGTGCAGAGACTTTGATTAATAAGCTCACTGAGGAATCATAGCTGCAATAATTGTAATTGTAATTGGAGGCAGGGTTTTGCTGATGAGTCACCTTGTTGGAGCTGTCTTGACTGCCATCCTTGAGAAAGTGGAAGTCTGGAAGAGGGGAATTTTTGTGACCTGTCTGTACCAAGCTGGCAGTAGAAATTGGCACAAACTGGACCCTGCTGTTGGAAAAAGCCTGGAGAATCAGCACAGTCCTTTGTGCTCAGTTGGTGCCAGTTTAGGTCACAGGTGTGTCGAAATTGTATCCAAAGGGAGAAAAGCAAACCAATAAACATGATTTCAGCATGAAGGAGTGTGGTAGAAGTGAGAACACCAGGGACTGCCAGGTAGCTTTGTCCTCCAGTGGCCCCTTAGATTTCAAAAGTTTTGAGTGTGATCATTTGGGGCACGCCAAGAATCCAGTCTTAGTAGGAAAACGAGTCTTGGCTTTTGCCTCTTTTGTGTAAATTTGATGGTGGGTTTCTGTGAAGGGCATATGTAGCTCCTACATTGAAGCATGCATTTGTAAAGTTCAACAGAAGCATGATCTAGTTGTTCCTAAATTTTTGGGGAAAACTGGAGGGAGATGAGAAAACTATTGGGATTTAGTAGATGAGCTTTGAGGAAACAAGACATGTGCAACTGAAAGGCAAAGAAGTTTGACTCAGTTTTTCAGGCTTCAGTGAAGCTCCTCTTTCTTTTCTCAATAGTCTCTTGCTTTGAGCATTTCCAGAGTTACTGTTTAATTTAGTCCATTGTTGCACAGAAAATTGAATAGTCAGTGAAAATTTTTAAAATGTCTTTGACAAAACTTTAATAAGTTATTTTTGTCTGTATCCCAAGGGTAAACCCCTTGAGTCCCTGATGAAAAGAGGGTGTAAAACCTTCAGGCAGTGATAGTCTGATATCTGTTTGTATGAAGTTTTACCCAAAAAGGGAAGAGCTAGGGCCCTTTTTGGAAAGTTATAGTTATCTATGCACTAATAACTTGCTGAATACTCACAGGCTTTTTCAACCTATAAAGTAAATTTTCTGATATTAATTTCTTTGAGGATTAGAAACCTGGAAAGAATAATATGTTCTGACACAGTGTTCTTGGATGACACTTAAATTTAAAATAACATTATATTGTAAAAAGTTAAGAATTAAAAAACCAACCAATTGGTAATGTAGGCCTTGAGCAAAGTACAGTATAGGAAGCACTGAAAAATGTTTCTCTGCATGATTAAGAGAGTCTGGTTTGCTGTTTGATTTATTGGCTGGCTGAATGAATTCATTAATTGTGTATGACTACTTTTACTTCTGGGTGGTCATTTTTCATTTCAGATTTCATTACTGAATGAGCTTTTCCTAGGGATGTTCTTATAATCCAAAATTAAATACATGAGAATGTTAGGGATGCTCAGCTCTCCCTTTTTATATCTGTATTTTTCATACCATGGTTTTACCAACTGCAGAAAAATTCTCTTAGTCTGCAATACCTTAGGTTTTGTGCTCGTTACTTGAGCACCAAAAGATTTCCTCTTACTGCAATACAGGCCATGTTCTGTGTTATGATTTTCAAAACAGTGGTATGGAACTAGAAGCCCTCTTTTTTAATTAGATGGTGAAGAATGAGACAGACACTTGTTTCTGAAATGTTTCAGATGTTTCAGGTGTCAGCATTCAAACACCCTTGTGACTGCATTTGTAGAATGCGAGTTCTGGGAATGCAGCTCAGTGGGAGGTAAGGATAGGTAACATTTGTAAGAAATCAGATGACTCAGGGAGAGATCCTGAACATCTTGGCTTGTAGTTTGAACACTGTATTTTTTATAGGAAATACTCATTTCCTGGACAGCTTGCAAACAGTATGGTCTGCAAACACTCCTCTCTTCAAGGATCTTCTAGCTGCATAGAGAAGAAGCATTTCAGGAAGCATATAATGCCACCACTGTCTGCAGCTAAGGATGCTATTCCAGGGAATGGTGCATCTCCTGGAAGGCAGCTCAGCAAAACCTCAGTGTTCTTGCTGGCCCTTCCAGCCAGAGTGCAGCAGTCTCTGGATGGACCCCATGTCCAGAAGGGCATTGGGGTTGGATGTAGCTATTAGGAATTAATTTCATTCTCAACTGTTCTCCTTAAAGTGAGGAAAAAAAATAGAGTGTAGGGAAATCCTCGTGTTCTTCCTTTTCTTTCTTAGTCCTCACCTTCAGCTTTTGTGTCTGCAAGTAGAAGGCAGAGCTGTTAAAGACTACAGTGTGAGGACTTTGTTATCCTGTCTCTCTCCCTCAGTTTTGCCTCAATGCTGACCTCTCTTCCTGTAATTGTGTACCAGATGGGGTGGGTGAATCCCCAAGTTGGCTTTGTGGCAGAAAAGGCTACTGTGATATTTTGACAAATCTGTTCTTGCCTGTGGGCTCTGACACTCCCAATGTTACTTCATGTGAGAATTATCTCTGACTATGTAATACAAGTAAAAGGTCTTGTGAGGAAGGAAGGTGAATGAGGGAACTTTTACCCTCCTGTAAACATATGCATGTGATGTGCAGGAGCCTGGGTAGGAAGCATTTTTCCTGCTATCTGGCTTGGTCCCATTCAATACCAGCAAGCTGTAATTATTTATCTCTTCCATAGTTTATTTTTCTCTACCTTTATAATACTGACACGTATCTGTAATGTCAAATTCTAATTTACACCTGCTGTCCAAAATGGGAATAATAGCCCACGCTTCTCTGTCAATCACTCTGTGGAGACTGAATGTAGAGCGAGTTCCCTAGTGAAATATGATTATTGCTGGATATATGATGTCTGTGGGTAGTTTATTATGTGAAGAATGGAAAGGGTGAGATTTGTATTACTTTGTTTCTAAAGTCATCTGATGATTAGTAGTATTTATAAGTTTTTTCCAGGTGGATTAAATAAGCTTTGCCTTGGTTGTCATGTACTTAGATAGCAAAATATAGCAGAGACATAAAGGATGAAACTGATTTGAACCTGGCTGATAAATACCAGGACAGTGCCATCCTATTTTTGTCCAGAGCTTCCTCCTGCTCCAGGGTCTGTAAAGTGACCTTCTTTCCATAATTTAGGATGCATACTGATTTGAACAAACACAGCAATGATTCTCACTGGCATAGGGCTAATCAGAGTAAGTTTGAGTCAAAACAGTATTGTCCTCCTAGCAAATAAATGTATAGTGTAAAGTTGGTTTCAGCAGATGAACCCAGCAGCTGGCCTTGAAGATTGGGCAAATTGGTCTGTTCTGGGTGACAGGATTAAGGCTGGAAATGTCCAATCTTCTTTTGGGGAACATATTTAGCCTGTTTGTGAATATATCTCTGTGTGTGCATATAACTTACAAACACAGATGTGTACATAAAGAAAGCTCAAATTCGTGAGATCTAGGATATGGGGTTGGGGTTTTTTTTCCTTAGTATTCATTTGGCTTCATTATAAATGAATACTCTACTGTTCTTGACTGTATGGTCACTGTATAACCTGAGCTGAGCTCTTCCTTGCAGCACAAGGTCCCTGGCATCCCGTGATGCCTCTGGCTTGGAGCAAAGCTGGAACACTTGTCTATGTGTTCCCCTGCAAGGGGCACATGTCCCTCCTGTTCCCAGCTGCTGCCCCTGTTACCCAGGCCTCTGGCTGTTTATTTGCTGAGAAGGGTTTGATTGCTGGTTTGGGGTGAAGGAGAAGGATATTAGCAAGACAGCATGGCTTTCAGTCTGGAGAAGACAGAAGATGAGAAAGTCGAGCAAATTCATCATATTCTGTAGCTCAGTCTTGACACAACAGAATTGGCCCCTAACAACAAAAAGCCCTGTTTAATGTCTGTTATTTTCCACTCTTCTCCAAATAGCAGTCTTGACACCCTGCAGGATATCAGCCACAATCTTAAGGACTTCAGAACTCAGATTTTTGTCTCAGTTCTAGGCGATATATTTGTGCAGTGAGACACTTGACTGCATTAAGGGCATCTCTAGAAACTTGAGCATCTTTAGGAATGTCACATCCTGCAGCCAGAATGTGGTGAGTCAGCACCAAGGATAGCAGAAGTTCAGTTACTTCCTCCTCTTCAATGCAACTGCAGCATGTCACTACATAGAGTTCCCTCCCGTTGAGTAACTTCTGATGTCAGTTCTTTTTTTAATATTTATTCAGTTGGAAGCTGTCTGTAATTTTGGACTGCTTATGAGGCTTCTTTTAATAATATCATCATACTGGGAAATCTGTAGAAATGGTAAAGATGTAGGCCTTGGCATAATGCCTTAACTTCCAAGGTTTGTTACAATGTTAGGAGAGCTGCACCCCCTCAAAGTCAGAATACTGTAAGGAAGAATGATATGGAAAAATGGGACAGATTATCTTCACAACTGCCAAAATCAGTGACAGAATGGAGCCTTCAAAAATATCTGCAGTATAAAGAATAGTTTTGGAGCTCTTTTGGACTGTTTAAGGATAACTTATCACCTAATCCTGTGTGAAAAAAGGAGAGAGTCTGGCCTTGACTTCAATTTCTGTACATAGGGGGTAACTTAATGACAGTTTGCTTTGTTTTGTGGGAGGTAAGTCAGATTTATCATGGTTTGTTTGTTGTTTTTTGTTAATTGGTGTTTCTGCTATGTTCTGTCTTACTCTCCAAAATAAGTTGTTAACCTTTATTTTAAAACTAAAGAAAAAGATCTCCAAAATCCCCTGCTCCATGCTGTAAATCATATGTTTTTGAAAAGACTCCTATTTCTGCTCTCTTTTCTTTTCCTTTGTTGAAGTTCCTGGGCAAAGCTGTGTGTTTTGATAGTTTAGTGCTGCTGTTAGTGGATTTCTCTTCAGGAAAACTGCAGACACAGGGATCTCACTCTTCATAGGCAGGTAGGAACACAAGAAGCCACATGCTGCCTGCTCCAGGTGGGCTGGATTGCAGCCAGTGGTGCTCAGTGGTGAGTCCAGAAGGGTGACAGGTCTGATCTTGTGTTCCCAAAGCTCAAGGCAGAGCTTGCTTCATCATGGGAACTTAGGCAGAGTGGTAAGAGGACCAAAGAGAGGAAGAAGGAGGAGGAACCCAGACTGTTACCTAAAATGACCTTAGGTTTTTAGTTGTTAAAATTGTAGGGTGCCAGGAACAAAATAGACCATGAAAAATGAGATCACACTATTAAACTGTCTCTTTGTGGTGACCACTTGTGGGCTTCTCTGCATCTCGACAGACAGGCTTGAAATCTGTAGGAAATTTATTTGTGAACTTTAGGTAGGCCAAACAGTGGTATGTCCCTGGGGTGGAAGCACTCTATGTTAATTTTGGACTTTAGATATTCATTATTGTATTTCAATGTGTAACAGTTACAGCTTTGTCCTCTCCCATTCTTTTAGTTTTTAAACTAGAGCTGCAGCACACTTTCAAATGCCTGTGCTATGTGTTCCATTCAATTTTCATGAAGAACTCTGTCAACAAAAATGATGAAGATTTAACTCAGTGTTGCCTTTCACTCTGTCCTGCAAGTGTATGGAGGGGAAAGGAGGGGGAGATGAGAATTGCCTCCAAGTCAGCTGGAATAAGCAGCATGGCCTTGAATTGACAAAAGCTCAAATCTGAGAGACAGCACACAATGGTAATAATGAAATATCCCAAGTTACTGCTTGCAGGGCATCAACAATGAGTGTCTGCTCTGTAATTGCACTCAGTCTTGCCACTGATTTTCTTTATGTGAACCTAAATATTTTGGCTGTGTTTGAGATTTAGCAGCATCTCCTACTCATCTACACACACCTCCCTCTTGGGAGGTTAGTAAACACAGCATATTGATCATCACCATTTGATTGGGACTTGCCTTTTCTCTCTTGTGCTGCACTTTCTTGTGCAGTTTCAGTTGTGTTCATACAGCAAGTTAATGGTCCAAGAACCAGTGCAAGCTTCTAGAGGAGCCTCCAAGATTTTTACAGATCTCAAGTAATTAGATGACTGCATGTTGCTGTATCCCCAAAATCAAATAGGTCTCCTTAATTGGAGATAATGTCTTTGACTGGATGAGAATAACAAGAAAATAAAATGTAATAATACTAACATTGCAAGGGCCTCCTTGTTTACAAGCTGCATTTGGCTTGCTTTATTCTTTTATCAGGTCATTTTTCCCAGAAGTGACTAACAGGTCTGTGAATCCCTCAGGTTTTGGTTATAACAGTTAGTTATAGCAATGAAGATACCTGATTTCAGAGGACAGGAGGGGCCTGTCCTAAAGCTGTAATCCTTTATTGAGTCTCACCAGGAATAACTTATTACTCTTTTAAATGCTCATTTAACTCTGGCTGCATCTAATCCTCAACTCAAATCAGGCATTTGTGTGTGTACTGCCTTTCATGCACACATGTGGGTCAACACAACTGTGTCTCTCCATCACACTTCCTCATAGAGATGGACTCATTTATTAAGCATTTGTAGCATCCTGTATTATTAACTCCCTTTCCTGCGTATAGTTATGGTATTTTTGTTTTCAAAGAGACTAGTGAAGATAAAGGGATTTGTTCTTCTGTTTCACGAATTGTGTGTTTTGCACTCCTGGTGCAAACTTGCTTACCGGTATGATACACCTGGAGGACAACAGCTTTTCTTCTTTCCTGTTCCACTTAGCTTCATGGACCAATTTAATTTAACACTAAGGCAATATATTACGTGGCCCATAAAGAGATAACATGATTTTGAATCCCCCTTTTCTGGTTTTCATTTCGGAATGATGCTTGTTTTTGCAAACCCTTAGTTGCCAACTTTAGTTCCAATACTTGTATGAAAGTTAACTGCATTTTGGGTACTTCAGTATAAAGTCAAACTTTTCCTAGCTCAGATTTAAAATAGTTTGTACCAAGGCAAAAATATGCCCCTTGTTATCTTGTCCTGTCTGTGGGCTTCATTATGGTGATGTGTGTCAGTAAGGTGTTCCAGAGTATTGTAGAATTATCTTTTGTCTAGATTCAAGGATCAAATTTTCCACTTGGATTTCATCCTTGTATGTAAGGAAACACTTTCCTTAAATTCCTTCATATCCAAAGGCAAACTCAGACCTGTCTAAAATGGGAATAAGGAAACTTGCAAAAAGGATTGGCAAAAGGATTGATGAGTGTGGAGGTCACAGAAGCCAGATCTTAGTTTTGTAAAGGTTTTTCTGTACTGCCAGAAGGGGAAAGCAGGAGCACAATTGTTTTTATTGAATCTCTCTTTAAAAAGGACTTAATTTTTGATAACTGATTCTGACCCACATTCAAAGTGAAACTCGCCGTCTCAACCTCATGACAGAACAAAGGCCAGCTGATGTAATTAATAAATTTTTGAGATTCAAGTATTGGAGAAGTCACCAGAGTTAGCAAGGGCAGTACATTTAATTGCTTGCAAAGGTTATAGGTACATTTGCTTCCCTGATTGGAAGGCTGGAATTCAATTTAGACTGATGCAGGATGTGACCTTGTAAAACTCAGTGCAGATTACTGATAGGTGTGTGAGGGTGTGGGGTCTTCTAGCTCTGCTCAGAAGGAAAGGAGATTGTGAGCAGCCCGTCTGCCTCTAAGAGTCAAGAGAAAGTTGAGCCTGTTGGTTGCAAAATGTACGTGTTCAGGTAGAAATCAGCCTGGAAAGGGGAAAGATGGTTGTGTTTTACCTTTCCTTATGGTAATATTTGAGGGTAATTGTTTTAGCTAAGTCCTTCAGCTATAAAGGACAAAAGATCTCTCAATTTGAGGGGATTTGGGTAGGAAACAAATGGGAATGGTGATGGAGGAGTATGGATTGAAGGATTAGGACATCTAGTGTGTCTTGCTGTTCAGAGGCTGAGATGTTGGTATCAGCCTTTAGTAGTCTTGTCTCTGTTCAGTTACAGCTATAATTCCTGGTTTTCACTTTTTCTCTCCTGGCCATGTTAAATTTCCCTTGTCCTTGAAGAAAAAGGAGCAATTTCTTACATGTCTAGCCATTTTTTTCCTTCCTTCTTTGTAAACGTCATCATTGCTCATAATCTCTCTCAAGCAGCTGCTGGCTTGTATGCATGACACCTTGCTAGATGGCTGTAAATTTTTTACAAGACCACCACTGTTTTCAGTGAGCTAGAAAAGTGTAAATAACTATTCACATGGCAGGACTCTTCAAAGATTCTCTTCTAACCTCTGATTTCAGATATTGGTTTTTTTTTTTCCTGGACTCTCAATTTTATCATTTATATTTTGTGTATCTGCTTTCAGCTTATGCTTGGGGACCCTCACATTTCCCCCACAGAAATGTGATTCACCTAGACAACCCTAAAGGAGGAAACACCTTAGCTGTAATTGCCAGTATTTAGAAATATGGTTTCTTGCCCAATTCAACAACCTCTACTTTCTCTGGTATTTTTCCTTTCTTTCCTCTGTCTCTTCAGATTTGCTATCATCAAGAGTTTTAAAAATACATTCACATTTCACTCTTAAATATAAATTTAGATTAGCTACCATTTAATTAAGATAACATCATCAGGATAATTAATTTCCTAAGATGGAACAACTAAGCCCTTGTGATTTACAGCCTGTGCCTTGTGTTTTTTTTGTTCTGCACTGGAAATTCATGCAGGAGTGACATCAGCTTAGAGATGCCATGTCTGGTGACAGTGCCACCCCCAGCCTGGCTCGCTGGTGGGAGAGAAGTGGGGCTGGCTGAGGCTGAAGCCATGGCTGGGGGAAAACTTGACTGCATGGGAAGCAGTGCTTTTCTGGAGCTGCTGTAAGCTCTGAGCTAAAGGCTCATAAATTATTTTCCACTCTGGTTGTAGGGAGAAAAAAAAAAAAAGAAAAAGTACCATATATTTAATATATTTTAGCTGTGTTGCTCCCTAAGCTCCTAAAAAGCTCTTTGTGTACCTCCATTTTGAGTTCAGTGAGGTAACCTACGCAGGAAAAACCAGAACAACTTTGTATGCATTCCACAGAGATTTGCTCCTGGCAACCTTTGAAACAACTTATTAAAAGAAATATTTCTGCACTTGTAACTAATTGTGTAGGAAATAGACTTTGGTTAGCAAATGTGTTTTTATGAGGACAAGCTGATTCATGCTTTTCCTTCTGCTTCATAATCTATGCAGATGAATATCACTCTTATCCTTCCCATGCAGCTCTTTTAGAAATATTTTATAGTAAAACAAAGTATTTTTTTTTCAAAAGTAACAGTAAATTGACTTGAAAATTAATATTTTATTCTTGAATAAAATGTTGCATGAGGAAATGAAAAATAAAGACCCATAATAAATATAGCAGTTAAGGATTGGACGACTGGAAGCTCCTGTATTTTAGATTCAAAATATACATTAGCTGTCGGAGAAGTGGTTAGACAGATGGATGTTCAGTGTATGTGGATGGGACTTTTTTCTGGAGTTCTTGATTTAGCAGATGTACGGATGAAGTCTGTAAGATAATAGTGCTGAGCCAAGGCAAAGTTGCTGAGTACAGTGCTTTTTTCTTTTTTTTTTTTTTTTTAAACTTATGACTCATGGGTGAATCTAAACTAGAACTGTGTTTAATACTAATATGAAATTCAAATTATGGCTTTCATGGCAGACACTGGAAGTACATCTTTGGATAATCTTAAACCAGGCTTTTCTTTCCTCCTGAATGTTCTATAGTCCTTCAAACAGTACAATTTTGCAGTGAAGGAAACTTTAGAAGAAACAAAATTGACGCCCTGGACCATATTTTCAGCATGCTTGTTCATTATCAACAACTTTCTGCATTTGCTCTGTTTGCCACCTGATGCCCAATTCCCACCAGTTCTCCAGAATTCAGTGCCAGTTAAGACTCTTAGCTTGCATTTCCAAATCCTCAGCATATTCTTGTTTTCCCCCTGGGCAAAAGCCTCCCTAGTCAGCTGCTGTGCAAACACTTCACCTCTCTGCACTGCCCTGTCCCCTGCAATATCATCGTGCCCAAGGGACAGTGGCTGCACCAGAGTGGCCTTGTTTGCCCTACCCCTGTGTGCCCAGCTGCTTTTGGTGCACTCCTGGCTGAGCATAGGCAGTGCTGCTCTGTGTGGTGCTCAGCTCTGCTCATTCTGGGTAGCTCTGATGCTGCTGTGTGCTCCTTCTTGGCAGGAAGGGAGTAGGGGAAGCTCATCCCAGCATCTAAGCTAAAGCCAGGCCAGGACTGAAACCCCAGCTGCTCTGCAGCTTTTTTGGCCATTTTTTGTTCCATTCACCTGAAACTTGATGGGCTTCTTAGATAATCCTGATGCATTCTAGAGTGTGCTCTGCAGGCTGCATGGGTGCCTTTGTGGAGGAGGTGAGGTCTTGTAATGTTAGCAGAGCCCTGTCAGTGCAGTCAGCATAATGGCTTTATTGAAGTAATTCAGGTGCCTGAGCAGAGCTGTTTCCAAGCAGGTATAGGCAGACTTCAAGGACAAGATAAGAGCATATCCTGAGCCCTTGCAGTCAGTGACTTGAGCTGGTAACTACTAAACAGCAAGTTAGGGAGTTTTGTTGGTTTATTATTATGTTTATTGAGGGTTTTGTTGTTGTTGTTCTTTTGTTTTGTTTTTTNGCAAAATAACTCCTCCTTCTTTCTCCCCACTCCCAGAGTCCTGTGAGAAGTTTGGAAGTATGGGTGCCTGCAGGACTGCAAAAGGTAGCACCTCAGGCTGTGTTTGTGCCTGATGTCTTTGGCATTAGCAGAGAGCAGGGGACGTGTAAAGTGCCACAGTTTGCTTCACACCAAGGGCTGCTTCTGAGGCAGGGAAGTATAAAGGGAGGAGACGGCTTTCCATGAAGATGTTTCCTCAGGCGAAACAAATACTATCCTGTGTACTTCCCAGCTGAGATTTAAAATAGAGATAATAAATTGATACATTTTGTGTTTTGTTTTTGAGCTGGTCTTCAGTCTCCAGATTGGCTTTTAAGTATCTTGTTGCTATGGAAAAAGAACAACTCTATGCAGTGGGTGAGGAGAGCAGCACTCCTTACAGCATGGCGCTGTGCTGCCTCTTCATCCTGCAGCTTTTTTTCCCAAGGAAATACTGCTGTTACGGTATGCTGCCATTTGATCTTGTCCGTTCTTGTGATAGATTTCCTCCCTCCTTTTTCTCGTGCCCTTTATGAATGCGCTTTCACCAGCTCTGATTTTTATCTCCTCTGCCTTCTTTCTCCACGAGTGGTCCCTTCACTTCCAAATGAAAATTAGACTATTAGCAAAGACTTATCCTCTCTCTCGCAGATGCTTTCTTTTCTGTATTTGTAGTCAGTGGGAGATACCGGATTTGCAGTGGGCATAGGAAAATACTTTGCTACCGATACATCTGTTTCTCTTCCTTCATTATTTCGTTTGGAAGTAAAGATGAGCTTGTATTCTGGCTCTACACACTCAGCAGAGACAAGGAGTGTTTCTGGAGGTTGCAGCAGCATTATGCATCTGCTGCTGACTCCTTAGAGCAGCAGAGTGTGTGTCTCGACAGCCAGGCATGTCAGGAGCTGAACGTGTCTGGTGTTTATGTAGCTTTGCTCTGTGTTTTTTCCCTCACCTTGGGCTCAGTGCCCAGGCAGTGCAGGCTGCAATGCAGTTTGCTCTCAGGTCATCTCCCTGATGATGAGATGTCTGTGCTTGGGGGAGTGAGGAGGAAGGCCAGGCTGAGGTGGTGGCAGGGAATACAAATGCACAGCCCTGTGTACTCCCCTGTCTTTGGAATGCCGGGGAAGGAGCAGCTTGTTCAGCCCTGCTGTGTTGGAGCTCTGGAGCTGCACATTCGGATGCATTTCTGAGGCTGTATCACTGAGAGCTTTTGTTTTTATGCTTTTCTTCCCCTGCTGCTAACTGGGGAACCAGTTAGGAAAATAAGAACGGTATTTTAATTGGAAATACACAAATGAGCAGGGAAAACTTGGAAGGGACCAGAGGAAATGCTGTGAAAGCAAATTAACCTCCTTTGCTGCTGGTTGCTTGATATCTAGAGACTGTTCCAGTTATTTTGAAAGGGCTCAGCTCCCAGTGGGACTCTGAAGTGAACAGGCCATTTTTTCAAGGCCATCTGCTGAGCTTCTGGGTGCTGCTCATTTCTGGAGACCTCTGTAAAAATCTTGTTGTCTACTTGTTTTATCAATGAGAATGCCATGTGCATACCAAATTGACCCAATTTTTTCTCTTGGTTTCCCTTTAATTTATTATATTAAATGGAATCTTTCTCCATTTTCTGAATTATCTCTGATCCCCTGTGGTGTGAAGGAAGGCTGCTCATCTCCTGCTGCTGCTCTGAGCTAATACTACATTGTTAAACTGCTTCTTGCTCACAGCCAGTCCTGTGTGTGTCAAGAACGTCAGGGGAAGGAGCAGCCAGGGCGGTCTGAGTGTGTTACTGCTCTGCCCCTAATCCTGCAGTGTCCATGGTTGTCTGCCTACCCTTGGGTGGCCCCATCTCCTTTGGGTCTGTCAGTCTCTGATGTTTCTTTGTGCAGCCCAGAAAGCAGTTCCAAGAGCATGGCTGGATTTACCTTCGGGGAGTGCAGCCTTGTGTGGAGGGTGGGCCAGTGCTCCAGGCAGTGACAGATCTTGTGTCAAAGGGCTGCATTCTGGAAAGACATGACACAGTTCCTCTGGTGGGCTCCACCTGGCCTGAGCTCCTTGGCAACCCAGCCCTTGTATCAGTGTGAGGTGCAGTGGCTTTCTTGCTGTGTTAACAAGGAAGTGGGTTCTCAATCACTAATTATCAGCTTTGCCATTGTTACTCAATGTACTGAACAACAGGTGTTGAGAACATAGGACAAGATAGTGTCTGGTATTCCCATCAGGGGCCCTTTTGGTACTACCAAAAGAGAAATACTGTTAGTATTTCAGTACTGTTCTGATGGGACTTTTAGGTCACAATAGGTGGGGACTGCTTGAAGTGTTTGCTGTCATGGTCATCTTGGGAGCTGAGAGCTCAGTGATCAGTGTGTAACTTGGCAGAACAATCTCAGAGGCTTTTCCAGGATTCTCTACTTGTGTCTCCATGCTGACACTTCTGTTGCTGGGCTCCTTTTTTGGGGAAACAAGCTTCTTGTTACTGAAGCAATTACATTCAGTGATACCTCCATGAGCAAAGTGCTCTACCACGCTCTCTTTATGAGGCTCAAAAGGGAGAAGGGAAGAAGGGGACTTCACAATTCAGCTTTCACATAGTAGTTGCTAGAAAAGGAACTCTGTGCCTAGAAAATTTTTAATTCTATGTTTATGAGCAGATTTAAGTGTTTCAGAACCAGTCTTAGAAAAAAATGCATATATATATGTAGCATAAAAATAATTGGTGTATTTCTGTAAAAACAGAAATCTACTTATCTGCTGAAGGGAATTACAGAATGCAAATGCTACATCATCATCATCTCTGCTGGCAAGATCAACTCAAGCATGAAGCTGGAGGTTGTCAGGATCTCTTGTTCCTGGGACACAAATTGACACAATAAGATGAAGCCCAAAATCTCACAAATAACACAGATGTGAAGAATTTCTGTTTTCTTTTAAGGCAAATAAGATGTTATACCAAGGAGTAATGGTTTGATATGTCCATATTTTGATTTAAACCTATACTTACATGTTTTGTCTATGTGTGTATATAGGTAGAAGTGAGCAGGTTATCCCTTTTGAGCTTGTTCCTTTTCCTGTTGGAGATGACAAAAATTTTTCTGACTGTGTTTTGCAGGTCACAGTCCCAAGTCCTTCACTGGTAATCACTGGTAGTCACACCTTATGGTCATGGAGTGATAGGTTGGACAAGAAGGGTTTTTTTTTTTTCTCTCAGTATCAGAGCTTAAGCAATACGGTCATGGAGGGCTCAGTGTGTTGTTTAAGACCTTAGAAATGGATGAGATACCAAGGCGAGATCGTCTCCACTCAGATGTGCTTAGGCCAGTTAAGCTGTGGAAAGCAAACTGCATCCTACCACATGACAGAGTTTTGGATCATTCCTCTGTAGGAGCCCAGGAGACAATCCTTTCAGCCTTTCAAAATGCTTCCCTGGTCCTGTTTAGCTCACCTAAGCATTAGGTACTTCGCTGAATGAAGGACAAATGGCTTATTTTGACAAGGGCTGTAACCTTTGTTTCAGTGGGTTTTTTTCATCCTCTCAACATGTCTTGCAAACACATGCAATAAGAGACATTTGCAGACTTGCAAATTGCAAGTTTGTGAAAATGCAATTATTTAGGAAACTTATACAATGTGAACTGCAGCAGTTTCATCATCAGTGCGAAGCCTGTAGCTGGGAGAAGGAAGAGGAGAAAAAGACCTTGAAGGGCTATCATTTAGAGGTTCTGTGGTGGTACATTTTGAGGCCATAACCTGATGGCTCAGCAGCCAGCAAGGCTCAGTCCCTCTGTGGTCTCTGTGTCAGCAGGGTGTTTAATATGACAGGGCTTTTTGTGATATGAGCTGCTGACTTCTGGGACTACCAAACAGATGGTGACAACATGCGAACACGTGTAAGTGGCTGACTTACACTCACGTGTAAGTGACTGTAGATCTTGTTTTCCCCAGTTGTCCTGCTGCTCAGGATGCAGTATTTAAGGCTGGAATCAGCATAAAGGGTCTTATCATAAAGAAAAAAAGGAGAAATAACCACCCCCAAACCAAACCAAACCCAAACACGTTGAGGCCTCATGGTTCTGATGCCCTGAGCTATACGAAACTTGGGAAATCTCCTAGTTTGACAGGTTTGCCAAATTTTAGAGAAGGCAAAAATAACACTGCAGAGTAAATTTCCTGTGTGGAGTCAAGTAGTGTAGTACTATTGCAAAAGTCAAGCAGTAAATAAATGTAGATCTGTGTAAAAAGAGGACTTTGGACACAAAAAACGAGGACCAAGGGCCCCAATGTATATAAATAAAGCAATTTTCTATTTCTTACATCTCCCAGTAAGGACAAAGGGCATGACAGTATAGTGTCTGCTCATGAGTGCTTGAAAGCTGCACCGTAGTGCTGGATTCCTTTTTGGCAATCTTTTCTTACTCAAGTGACTGAAATCTGTCAAATTCCAATGATCAGAAACAGAACCTGATTTCAGAGTGTGTTGTCGACCTTTTTCTGAGATGGATATCAGAAACGTCAGCCTTCTGACGTTTGCTGTTAGCATATCAGCAGCTTGTGGAAGTTTAAATATTAAAGCATAAGATCTGAATCATAGCAACCCTTCAGTGTCCAGTGAGAAAGCCAATCTGTCATATTCACATGGTATGTTTTACTCCATCTGCAGAAAGTAGCTTTATGTGTGCTTTTTAAAGTAAAGAAAAAAAAAAGAGCTGAAAATCCAACCCTTTTTGAAAATGACACTATTTTGGAGCTGGCTAGTGCATAGAATTCTTTGCAGAGTGGCATTGAGTTTCTCAGCAAAGATTGAGGATTTTTGTCTGGAGAGAAGTGCGAGGGAGGAAAAGCAAGATCCCACAAGTTTGGGAAAATGGAAAATTTGGTTGAGATGAGCAAACCTTAAACTGCCTCAGAGTACCCAGCTGCATCCAGCAGTTTCTCTGGCTATTGTGCCTGGTACAAAGTATAATAGTGCAGAAATTTCAAGGCATGGGAGTAGTTGTAGTAGTAGGTACTCAAGCAGAGAGGTTAAGCAGACAATCTCCAGAGGTCCAGACGAAATTATTCCATGTCCTGAAGCTGTTCTTGCCTGGGATCCATGAAAGTTCTGAACCATAAGCTGGGTTTAAAATACAGACATGGAAAAAAGGAGAGTAGTGAGGCCACACTGGCTTCTAGGCAATAAAAGTGATATAAATTAGCTAAAGTGTCATGATTAAAAGGAGCCTTCATGAGGAAGGGAGGCTGGGGGCACTGTACTCCAGATGTCACTATGTCATTCTCACTTTCCCATAAGCTGTTTGTCTCCAAAATTTTGGAGAGACGGATGCCTGGGTGAAAGGACATTTGGAAATAGTTTGGTAGCCAGTGGAGATGTCCAGGCAGCAGCTAAACCCTTAAAAAGTAACAGGAATGAAGCACTGTCACATTGACCTTCTGAGCCAAGGGGAACTGCTGTACTGCTGAGATCCTGGGTTTTATTGCTGAAGGGGTAAATGAACGTACTTATTTAGCAAAATACTCAGAAATTTGGTTGTATATTACACTGCTGATGAAACTGGATAATGATTTTATTCAGGTTATTTTTGCATGCTTGGAGAAGGGACAACATGCATGTACTTTGTGCGAGCCTTTCCAGACAGTGTGTGACTGTCCTGACCTGCTGTCCTTGGTTGTCTCCTAAGAGAAGGTGGTTAAATAATGCTGGAGTTGTATGACAGGAGTTTTGTAATGTGAGTAAATATCATCTGTTTAGCTGTAAGCAAATAAATCTTTTAAAATATCACAGTGGATACCTTAGGGGAAGAAAAAATATAGCTACTGCATAATGTGTACACAGTGGGATCCTGCTCTGGGGGAGGGCTGTGCCTGCAGTTATTATGTCTTCATGTTAATTACAAAGCCAGGAAAAGGAAATGGGAGTGTTTTTGGAGGAAATCAGTGTATTTCAAGTTTAGTTTAAAAATAACCAACACCTTAAAAATCTTGTACAGTTGATCAGGAGATTAGTGTCAGGGTTTTTTTAGAAAACATCAATCCTGAATATAACAGTGGATAGAGAGACTGCCATATTCTTGACAGTACCGGTGTGTTCTGGGAGCAGAGTGTGGAAAATCACCCCTACTTGATATCTCTGAAGCTGAAACCAGATAAGTCTGGCCTCTTTAAAGAATATATTGTTCCTGCTGTCACTCATATCTCTTCTGACATTGGTTCTTCTAATATTCTGATTCAACATCTCAGTGCAGTAAAGATTTATGGTTGGTACGTGTGAGAGTTGGTTTTCTTCCTGAATGACTTGTCTGAATGAACCACTGGAGTCCTTCTACCAGGAATACTGAAGCAGAGGAATATTGTATACATGAATGGAAATAAATTAAATTTTAATTTTTTTTTAATTTTTAATTTTTTTAATTTTAAAATTAAATTTAAATTTAATTTTTTAATTTTTTCAAATTTCAATTTTTAATTTTTTATTATTTTTTAATAAGATTTATTTATTATATAAATAATAATTATAAATTATTATTTATAATGTATGACTCTTGTTGCGGTTTCAGCTGGGATAGTGAATTTTCTTGTAGTAGCTGGTGAAGTGCTGTGGTTTGGATTTCAGATGAGAAAAATGTTGATAGCACACTGATGATTTAGTTGTTTTGAGTGGGCTGGGAGAAGGAGCATAAGGAGCATAAGGAGCTGGGAGGGGACATGGCCAGGACAGCCAACACAAACTGGTCACAAGGATATTCCACACCATATGGCATCATTCTGAGCAAAAACCTGGGAGGGGAGCTGCTGCTGCCTAGGGGACTGGCTGGGCATTGGCTGGGGAGTGGTGAGCACTTGCATTGTGCATCATTTGTTTTTGTGAATTCTTCTATCATTATTATTATTCCTTCCTCCTTTTTTGTCCTATCAAGCTGTCTTTATGTCAGCCCATGAGTTTTACCTTTTTCCAGTGCACTTTCCCATCCCACTGGGGGGCAGTGAGGGAATGGCTGTGTGGTGTTTCACTGCCTGCTGAGTTAAACCACAACTACATTAAAAAAAAACAACAAAAAGCTGAACCTGTTTGTTCACAGTATGGATTTCTTGTCTTTTCAGCTTTGCTTTGCTGTTTTGTGATCCAGAATACAGAGCTTGTTTACTGTTTATTACCGTACTGGTAGTCTTAACATTGTACTTAGTTATTTATAAAGAATTATTTAATAGATTCGCATTAACCAAGTCTTGCTTATTGATTCCCCAGTATAATAACAAATAAGTATACTGACATAGTTAACTGTACAGATAATTAGTGGCTGCATGTTTGGAGCCAGATGCTCTGTTATGATAATAGTGAAATAAGTGGAGATTTGCCAGCAAATAACTTGGCTTGTTTTCTGTTTGGCTGTCTGGAAATGCATTTTTACTTCGTAAGCCCCAGTGTTTTGAAAGATCTGTCTGCAGGTTTCATGGTTAGATGGACGCTATAATTTCTAGGAAACAGCAGATGTTTAGGGTGTCTGAAGAGTGATAACACTGGCACTGGGCTAATTGTCACATTCTCGGTGGGCATATCCCTGGTCAATGGTCTTAAGCCAGTAATAATCAAAGTCCTGATTTATTGAGTTGATATGGTTGGTTTTTTTTGAAAGGGGAGGAGGTATGGCATATTGATTAATAAATTAAAAAGCACCTTCCTACATGCACAAGATTTTAATTTAGGAAGCTGGTATTTGTTGCTGTGTAGAATAATAATTTAAAGTAGCTGTACTAGAAAACTGCATGTTAGCATTCTGTTTGTGCATAAATTCATTCTTAGTGTTGTAGGGCATAGTTGGATGCAGGGAACATTAAAAGAGCTTGACAGTATGTAAACCAAGATTCTGGTGTCCAACAGGAGGTGAAATTCACTTTATTCTAATAATTGATTAAAATTTTATTAGCAGACTTTAAAGATATTGGTGGGGCAGCTCATCAGGGATGAGCAACCTAAACATGTGTCTTCCTGTTTCCATAGCAACACATCATTTTCATCCTTTCTGGGCTGCCTGGATTGCATAGTGTACTGCAAGAGTATTAGATTCAGTAGAGCTATATTTAGCTCTACTCAGTATAAAACAGCTCAGTATTTTCCCTAAACCTTGCTATTAAATATTCTTGTTTTGGATGATGATTAAAATAAAAAAAGTAGTTGTGATTATTGTGCTTTTTTTTGAGAAATAAATCATGACAGCAGAGCAGGAAATGAGAACTGGCAGCTGTGGTAAAGTGTTTTGGTCCCATTCCTTGACTGCAAAACTGGCAATTCTTGTGACCATGCAAATCCACTTTGTCAATAAGGTCAAGGTTTTTGCAGGTCTAGTTCTCAGTCTGGTGGCAATTTTTAAAATCTTTGGAAGTGTTTTTGATTCATATTGTTTAAGCTGTTGGAGAGAACTGAAGCAAAGGTTAAGGCTATAAATGGTGGCCATTAGCAAGGATCAATTTTCCAGCACGGTGGATCATGGCCTTGGAAGCACATTTAGAGGTGGCATTTTCAAGCTCAATATAAGCGATTTGAGAACTTTCCAGGATATTTGAGGCAATTTCAGACTGCAGCATATTCATATTTTGCTGTGAGCTTGAAACTGTTTTGTTGGATTTGGAATGTCAAACTTGTCTATCAAGTCACAGAACTCTTAAGACTGGTACAAAGGATCTCAGTATCATTTTCACACAGTTCTCAACTGCTATGAGCACAGGAAAATCCTTTAAAATGCATATCCTTTGTATAGAGAAATACCTTTTAGAAAGATCTGTCTTTTGTCTTGTCTGTCAGAGATGAATAATTCAGTATACCCTATGCAAATGTTTGTTACTCTCTACGAAAAAATGTGTGCACCTGATTCTTCTCTCCATTTATGTAGTGTCAGTTTCCCAGTGATGAATCTTAGTCAAATACAGCAATGTGCTACAGTGTTTTCTGAGCTGATTGCAAGTGTATCTTCTGTTTTGGCATTGTGGAGGCTTTTAAAATGCTATTTTAATGTTACCACTATACAGTAAAAGAAGCAAATTACTACGAGGAAGTATTTAAGCAATGCATGGAGATGCAGATCACCACAATATTTTCCTTTGGCCTTTAGGATGTTTAATTTTCTTTTTCTCTAATTGTATAAATTTTTCCATGGGGTGTTGCAAGGCCTGTCAATAAAAATTGAGAGCTTTTATGGTGGTTGTCACTATAGTTACATGGTGCAGCTCTTAGCCTCTTGCACAGAAAGTAAACCTCCTGCAATCCCCTAAAATCCTTTATTGGCAGAGAAAGATTGAAAGAGACACTGCTGGTGAGCAGGTACCACTGATACATTTGCAGCTAATGCTGTCTTCATGCAGAAGTCTGCAGAAATGTTGGATGGATGAGGACAGCAGGGAGAGGGGACAAAGGACATCTTTTTAGGGCAAAAGAGGGGCTGGACACAGAAAATGGAAGGTAAGAAGTGACAAAATGATTTAAAAAGAATCTCAGTTCATAGGTGATATTTGCTCCATAAAAAAAGGAGTAAGATGCCTTTTACAGCCCTGTGAGCTGTAGCCCTCCGCAGAGGCAGAAGTGTCATGCTCACAGGATGCTGCTGATCTCCTGACTCTGGAATTCAGTGCTTCCCTTAATCCTCTGGTCTGTGCAGCACAAATGTGGAAATCAGCACTGACTCCTAGCAATAGCTTTTTGTCTCAACAGATCCCGTATGCATTCAGGAGCCCTCAAATGGCTTTTAGCATAGCTTCTCTGTACTTAACTGAGTTCTGCTTTCACTCTGTATTATTTTCTTTCCTCTGTCCTGAATGGCCATTAATTTAAGGAGGTTGTATTAATTATTCCTGTAAATTGTGAACTTTTAAAATGTTCCCAGGGATAGTCAAATATCCCTGGACTACAGATGGGGAAAAAAAAACACTGGGGAAAAAAAGATTTCCCCAGGACATCACTCTTTAAAAGCAGGCCTATATAAGTCACCTTTGCCTTAATGATTCCTTCCTTAAGTTCTTTTCATAACTGAATAAAGTAATATGCATTTTTTTCCAGCCAGTCACCATGTGAGAAAGGATAATTAAGCACATAATGTGTCATGTTAAATTTAACTGTTCATTTTTTCAAGTGTATTCTAAGTACACGGGTGAACCAAATAACACCTTCACTTCAGGGTTTTTATTCAGTTGTTTTCTCAAGTTCCAGATTTACAGAGCACCGTGAATCTAAACCCATGGATGATTAAATACAATAGAGATTTTTAGACCTTTTTCATTATTTATTTTCATTAATCACAACATCCATGGGCTCAAGGTGAGGTCAGACAATGCAGTAAACCCTTGGCCTAAAGAGATAACAACCTAAAATAGCTAAAGTAGTTAAAATGAGGTCGGAAAATGTAGAAAGAACACAGTCAGTGAGTAGCCTTTAGCCAGTAATGCAGCACTCAGAGGTTTAGTCACCTTCTGTCTGCTGCTTCTTATGATGGTTTCTGCCATTTGTCAGAGAGAAGGTCTGACCAGATCCCTTCAGAGCTCAGGAAGGAGGATTAATGTTCTGCTTTGTGCAGGGTAATTCTCCCTCTATATGAGAAAGTTTAGAGCCACATGGCTAAAAGGAACAAAGTGTCAGTAATGGAAGCAGATAGCTGGAAAAGAAGGAATTAGTAATGACTCAGGGTTTTGCTTTCAATTGCACTCAAACATTTTTCCTCGTGGCTCCTTTTTTCATTTCAAAGATAAGTAATTGATCTACTTTGCCTTTCCCATCAAAGCTTGCCTTTGCTTCTTAAATCCTATTAAGACCTTTGCTGATTACCAGTTGGAGAAGCAGCTTTGGATCCATCCGTGTAGTCAGCCTGAAGGAGAACTAGTTACCTAATCACATTGCCAGATAAGTAGTTTTTGCACCTCCTGGGACCTGGGTTGAGCCAGTGCGCACTGACATGAGGCTGAACTTGAATTACATTGCCTTGCAGATGGAAAGTTGTGGTCAGTATCATGTTAGTAAAATGAAACCTTCCAAAATAGAATTATGCTTTGGGCTGAATACAATGTTGTCATTGTTTAATTGTCCCCTGGAGAGTCAAAAAAATTTCTCAGTAGCAAAAGCATCCAAAAAGCATCTCTTGCAGAGAGAGCAAGAAATATTCCTGCCTGAGAGAGCTTTGGGAGCTTTCTAAAACAAATAAAAAAACCACAGCAAGCCAAAAAACCCTCAACACCTAATTAAAAAAAAAGAATTCAATAAAGTGCTGTGGAAACTGTAGAGTAATTAATTAGAAAGATTTCCTAAGAAATTTCTGAAAAAGATAACCTTTCATGCTGAAAAATAAATAGTTCCATGAGCAACCTTTCAGCAAGACATGCTGGCTAGAAGAGAAGGTGTTGAAAATCAGAGCAACCAAAAGTATTCAAACCGTATTTCAATGCAGTGATTAAAGTGTTCAAAGCAACAGCTACTACTTGAACATAAGAATATTTCAGATTTCTTAGGAAGTTACTCCAGTGGAATGTGTTTCCTCCATAATAATAGGCATTCTCATGCAGAAATTGGTAACAATCCATCAGGCAGCTGAAAAAGCTTGGGAAGCCCCTTTGGTGTATATTTGAGTGGACTAGATACCAAAGATGCAGTAAAACTAGGAAGGCACAGCTTGGTGCTTGCTGAAGAGGCTCCTAATGCAGAGCTCACCATCTTGCTATAGGAAGTTTTGTTAGGTGCACAACATTCAGAGTTTTATGTGCATAGATGACATTTTGGACAGGTTATATAAGTATGTTCAAAATTGTTTAAAGATTTGAAATCTCAGTGGGTTTCTGATTTTGCCTGGGAAGCATCTTATTTTTCAAAAAGCTTGATGTCTCCTGAGAGTAAGTTTGTAAAGCAGGTTGGGCTGGCAGTGGAGAGGAAAAGATGGGTAAAAGTGTGGTGGTAGAAGGATTCTTTTGACTTCAGATATTTGCTTTGGGTGAGATGAACCTCACTCTGAAACGGCCTGTTTGTCACTGGAGTGTGAGATGATTTAGATTCCTCTGTGAAGGATGGCTACGTGCATGCGCAGCTACATACACCATGGATGTTTTGAGCAAGTTGAGTCCCACTTATAGAAACTCAGGTACTCCAAAATACCAGTGAACATCTGCAGAGGGATGTATACAGAGACAGAAATCGTGTTTTGCTACAAATTGTGTTGTTGCTGCCATTGCAGGATCTGAAAGCATGAAATCTGTTAAGCAAACATCCCTAGTTATATGTAGAATGCATGTCTGTATGTGTACATAGAAATATTTTGCAAACACAAATATCAAGTGTAGTATTGCCACTTGTGTTCTAATCCTTTTTTAATATCTGTTTTTCTGGAAAAAAAAAAAAGACACATGGGTAGCTATTGTCATCTTGAAATACTTTTACCTGGATGGTTCTTGTATCATTTGTAGTATTTTTAAGTAAAGATTATGTTCTTTATTTTTAGCCTTTCTGTGTCAGTAATTATTACAGAGAGCTTTTAAATGCTGATAGTGTCTCCTCCCTCTCCCCCCCCCCCAAAAAAAAAAAATTTTAAAAAATAAAAAGACTCTGATTTAGGGAATCCAAGCATTTTTAAATCTTTAGATTCATTTGGAACATGAATCACTTCTGCTAGGCTGATTGGATGCTTAAAATTCTTATTCTTGCTTCATCTATTCCTGAATAGATTTAAGAAGCCTCCATATATTGGGTCTCACTGAGATGGAGTTAATTTTCCAGAATCATGAGAATTGCATTTTGGTTCATCCATGAACAGAGCTACAGTTCTGTTAGTAAGTGAGCCTGAAAAGTAAGGATGTCTTAGCTGTGCTGTACAAGGAATATTTTCATGATTGGTGTTCAGCAGGCCTTAAGTTATTACAAAACCAGAGGAAAAACCATTTCAATGTGATTTAAGAAAATATCTCAATATTGTCTGGCTTTGTCATCTTCACATTTGGTTGTTCTGTTCTCAGCAGTGTAAAGAATAAATTCAGCTTCTCTCATATTCCTGTTGCAGGTTAATGAGAACTACTTTGTATAGTGTTCATTTGTTTGGATGTTATATTCACAGTCCTGTGGACACACAAACATGTCATCTATTGCTTTTCTTGCTGCATATTGAAGCTTGCTGTTTTACCAGAAGTTTGGGCTTGATTGGATTTTGGTCTTTTACACTATTTTCTCGGTATTATTATCCATCACTTAAAAGGTTTTCATGCTATTGCCTTTTTTTCTGTGAGTAACAATAAATAGGGCCAAATGTGGCTTTAAAATCTACCTGATCCTTTTCTGTCTCCCTTTCTTTCTAGGCTGCTTTCTATAGCTGCTCCTGCTGTGTAATTAGTCTAGTGCCAAATATAAAATGGAAGAAACTGGCTTTCTGCGTGGACACCGGAAAGAGCAGTTAGGCCAGTGTATGAGACCTCACATTCCCAGTGTTTCTTTTTCCTCCAAAGTGAGGAGGGCAAAGCTCCTGAATTCTTAATTTGGTCAAATATTATTTCAGAGATAGAAGTGTTTGTTTTGTTTATCTTTTTTATTCTGAAGAATACTTTGTTATTCCAGTTCTCTGGCAGATATAGTCCCTCCAAAATGGTGTCAGATATGCTTGTCTTCAGTTCAGCTAGTTCCTTCTTCTCCCTGAGGTTATGCAGAGGATCAGATGGGAAAGTGCTGAACGGCGTCTCAGGAGCCCAGCTTGCATTGTCCATTCTGGTCTCCAACCTTCTGGAGCTGGCATGGTGCCTCTGAATCCCTCTGCCATCAGCTGTTCTCCCTGTTGATATGCCAAAACCAGATTTTACTTTCCAGCCTCGGATCACTGCACCTGATGCATGAATGCTGTTTTCAGTATAGCTAATTTGCCAGCACCCAAAAAATGTAGCAGAACAAAAACTTTGAGAAAACATCTCACAGCATTGATTGCAGGAATTTTTCATCTCAGAACACTGTTTTGTGCTTGACTTTCTTCCAAGGACTGACTTGATATATTCCCTCTGCTTAAGGAGCTACCCCCAGTTCAGAGTTCTGGTGCATCTTCTACTGATTGAGGCACATTGGTGAGGTGTCCCCAAAATGTACTTTGAAGTTATGTGTAAGGGATGTTGTTTGCCTTTCCTAATCAGAACAACTGAAATGGTGTCATTTCCCACCCAGTGGCATCCCAAATTCTGCCAGCGTTTCTCTCCTTGCCTTGTGCACTTCTAGGGAAGATGAGGTAAGAAGGATGTGAAGAGTGAATGTATGGATATCTGACCCGCAGAGGAGGGTGAAGGTAGAAATGTGAAGAAGCTGTGCTACAGCAAGGTTATGTTCTGACTACCTGGCCTGAATATGTAAAAGGTGTGTTTGCACACCCATAATCTGCTATGTGCCACCCAGGACTGGGGTCTGTTTATCCCTGGGTATTGCTTGAAGTGCTCGTTTTTTGCCAGCTTGGTATTGAAATTTAACAGCTTTGTTTTTTCCAGCAAGAATTAATGGGTTTGTAATGAAATAGCTCAGTGAATAAAAGTAATGAAGAATAGAGTAAAATTTGTCCATGCAGATAAAAATCAGTAAAAGTTTGCAAGCTATGCTTTATGTCTTGCCCAGAACCTCTGTTCTGCACCAGAAATGATGTCAAAAGCTGTTTCTATCTAAGCAAACTTGCTTCTGGTTTCAACACATATGGATGGCAGAACTCTTCCTTTGCTTAATATCAACAAGCAATTCCCCCAGACCTCACTCAACAGTCATGTATGATTTGAAATTATGATTGGAGAAGCAGATCAAATCCTGCCTTATAGGCACTTTCCTTTGGAGGCTGTCTGCTTTGATTCTCTTCCTGAGCATTTTTAATTCTTAATGGTATAATACTTGTTTTTAATTATAGCTGGGGAAGCCTGTTCTCCCACTCTTTCTTTTGTAGCCAGTATTGACCATTTGCTTACTTTTTCCAGAACTCTTAGTGAAATATGACTCTTAGTGAACTCTTGCTTTAAAAGTACAACTGAAAGGATAGAGTTGTTATTGCTATGGTCCTGGTCTCCCTAGCTATTGCTTACCTGTGGAGAAGAATCATGTATCCCATCTGGTACACAATTTTTGGCTCATTACTTTGCTTAAGTTTCTTGACAGGGTGATGTGACTGAAGTTCCTGATCTTTTCCTAGCCCTTAAGAAATAGGAAGAGCTGGACCACTTGGTCCTGCTTGGCAGAAATCAGACTAATGGCTTAGCCATGTGGATGGGACTGAGGGTGCAGTTTGTGGTGTTAATAATTTCAGTTTGTTTGGGGTTTTGTCGTGGGTTTTTCTTTGAATTGTTTTTCTTCAGTGTTCAACAGTTTCACTTGCCATTCAAAGTTAACACCAGCCCAGCCATGCACAGCCAACCTTGGGTAAGAGCATTGTGTTTCATCAGCCCTTCTGTGAAAATGCGACTTGCCTCTGGTGCACACAGTTGACGTAAACCTCTCTATGGTTTGTGTTTGAAGTCTGAATCATGGGATTTTTTTTTCTGGATTTTTTTATTGCTTGGTTTCATCTTTTGTCACAGCTCTGTCAGCTGTCTGTTTTCTTCTTTGAAAAGGGTCCTCTTAGCTCACAGAACTATATTGTATGAGGCAGAGGGCAATGGTGGCTGCAAATGGCATCAATGAGAACGTGAGGATGTTACCACTTTTTACTCCTTTTCTAGGTGCTCAAATGACCCAACCCTTGCTGTATCTGAGTAGGTCTAGAATTACCCCATTCAGACCCCCACACAGTGGTGAGTATAAGAGTCCCTGTAACAATAGGCACAGATTCAGACAGACAGACAAGACAAGGCACATGACCCACAGGAGTTTTATTAGATGTGCGCTTGCACTACAGTACAGTGCAAGTAGGCACAGTTGAACCAGATACAAGTGGGTTAACTCAAGTACAACAGTTGCAGCACAGAGGAAACTTGTAATCCACAAATCCTTCCCAGAAAGGAGGGTTGGTTCACCCTGAACTCTTTCTAACTACAGCTATGCTATAGCTTTTATTGAGCTATGTATTTAAAGCTCTCACAGTGCACAGTACTACAGTGCTGTCACTGTTGCAGCTGCACTGTGACACTTGCAGGAGTGCCACCATCTGAGCCATTGTGATATGCCAAGATCACAACTTGGAACTTTGCAAAATAAGGCATCCTAATATCATCACTGCTGAGCTGCAGCTACTTTGGTTCTGTGGCAATGTTTGCGTAGCAGTGACAAAATCTACCAGTTGAATCAGAAAGATGGAAACTTAGCAACTCAGTCTCCACTTGTTTCCTTGATTTTTCTCTTTGCATTTCTAACACTTTAGCTTATGACTGCTGGAATTGATCTCAGATTACTTGTTAAGCATGGGGGGGGAAAAAAAGCCCTCATTTGTTTAATATCAACACGCAGTTTTTTAGACTTCACTCAACAGTAATGCACATTCATATCATGTGTCTTGAAACTTGACCAAAATGCAGCCTTGCAAATTGCTAAGGGAAAATGAAAGGGGTTTAAACTTAACTTTTAGCTTAGTTTAAACTAAAGCCCATTTAAACACAAAGCTATTTTACATGAGATGTTCATTGGAAAGTTTACACATTTCAGTTCTTGGTTCTGAGTTGGAGAATTGTGTTCTGCAGAAAAAGACACCTTCAGAGATAAATCCCAGAATGCTCACTTTTGTGAAGTGCAAACAGCCCTTCAGAGGAAGAGAATAGCAGTCAGAAGAGAAGAAGTTGTAGGTAAATGTAACCATATGGACTATCTCTTCAGCTTTTGTTATATCATAAGTATTTTTTATAAGATGCCAAGGGCTGACAGTCATCTGTAGCCTGGACTGTGTGATTGCCTTAAAGCTCATGCTTGTAAACAGACCAGTATTCTACAAAGGGTTGCCGTATGAAATATGTTAAGCACCAAAACATTTCGAAAATATCCTTTTCCAACCTAGCTGTTCTTCCTTGATGAGAGAATTCCTGAGAACCCAGTGGGGTCTCTTGTTTTAGACTTCATCCAGCAAAGTAGGAGGAAGCACCATTTTACCTGCATGCATCTGCTCATCCTGCTGGCTGCCCTTTCTCCTGCTCTTTGATTTGCTTAGTGCTGTAAAAGCTACATGTAGGACTGGAATGCAGTTTGAGGGGGTTCTCAGATTCTTGCTTCTGCATTCATCTATTACTTTTCCTAGGCCTGTGCTGAAGATGCCCTTCAGTTCTAGGTCTTGGAGGTTATGTTGTAGGTCAGATGAATCTCAGCTGTTTCCTCCTTTTCTTTGTGTCATCACTTACGTCAGTTTGAAGTGTGTGCAAATTTGAAATGGTAATGCTTTGCTACCCAGAATTCATGGGCACAAATGGCCATGGCATCACATGGTCCCACTGGACACTTGGATGACTCGCATTCTTCGGATGAGCTCTGACATTCTGCCTTGCATGGATGACCTCTTACTAAGCACTAGGTATAAGGTATTTTCTGCATGTTCTGTTTCACACATTACAGAGGGTCATGAGACTGCAGTCTCTGGCTCTGTGATGAGACTGTGATTGTCTAGTTCTGGTCATACAAAGTTTAAGCACTGTGACACATTGAATGCCTGTCACTGTGAGAGGCAGGGATGTGAGTTCTGAATGAATGTCACTCTCTGCCATGTCTGATATCCTGATGGAACAGACATTAGTGCCATGGTCAGAGCCTCAGGACAAATATTTTCATTAATTCATTTCTGTCAGGTGTTTTTGTCCTGTCCTTAACTGACCAAAATTCAAAGATTTTCTTGTCTTCTACAGGTGTAGAAAAAAGCATCTTTAATGCTTAATCCTCTCTGCACTGCAGCTGCTTCATGTATGATATAATCCTCATGTATTGTCAGTGGGCCAGTAACGTTCAGTCTTGCACAAAGTCGTGAGCCCAGGTTTTGTTCTGTGTTGAGTTGGAGATGCTTTCCTGTTGGGAAGGAATTGACAAGTTTGAGTAAAACCAGAACAAAAACTTCATGCAGCACCTGCGAGCTTTTGACATAGTTAATACCATTCATGTTTCCCAATGGAAACAGAAATGTGAACAGATAATCCTTAAAGTAGATTTCTGTCTTTGCTACCTACACACAGCAAAGCAACCATCTACATCCTACAGGGCTTCAGTTCCACCCCAAAAACTACATGAGTGCAGCAGTCCAAGAAATCTGTAGTTGCAAGTCTTTTGTTTTTAAATCCTGGGATAGAGTTTTGCAAATTTCTTCCTCTTTTTTTTTTTTTTTGGTTCAAAATGACTATGCATAACTGAGAAGAAAAAAATAAATTCTATCCTAAACTAGCCTGAGTGGTAGCCTAAACTGTTTATTTGATGTAATGTGGAGTGATTCTTTCAAATAGATACATATTAATTTGTGCCGTGAGCCATTCAGCTCCTACTTTGAAGTGCCCTGTGAGAACAGAACTAAATTTCTATTGTCATTGTAATTTGGCAAGATAGCACTTCCTCTAGGGGTGGGCTCAGTTATTTGCCTGATACTAAAAGCAGTGCACAGGAAAATGCACAGCATGCTTGCATGGATCTGCTATGGCTTTTTTTTTTTTGCAAAGTGATATTTTACTGTGTTTTTCCCCACTTCTCTGCATTGCTGCATGTGGGGCTCCTTCTCCATAGACAGTTTTCAGGCTGTGGCAGATGTGCTACATTGCCCTTGGAAATTATCATAAACATAATTTCTTCCCCTTCCCATTTTGTAACTCTTGGCTACTTATATGCTGTGGAAACAAAACAGAAAAGATTAGATGTGCTCTGTACTGTTGTTTGTGGGATAGACATTGATATCAAAGTACAAACTAGAAATTAGACTTTCCCAAGTGAAATTGAATTGCAAAGGAGATGTGTAACCTTATTGCTGCATTTTGCAGTACTGCACATGCCTAAGCTCCTACTAGGCATATTGTACTCTGATTTTCTGACTCTCTTCAGTAGGTGGTTATGGATGGTAATTGGATA
Source organism: Peucedramus taeniatus (assembly GCA_013400575.1). Classification (NCBI taxonomy): domain Eukaryota; kingdom Metazoa; phylum Chordata; class Aves; order Passeriformes; family Fringillidae; genus Peucedramus; species Peucedramus taeniatus. The sequence continues at coordinate 108,172 of WBNO01010663.1, forward strand.
TTCTGACAGTTGGCCTTGAGGCCGTGACCCAGTTTGAAGTCCCTGCTGTATTACACAAGATACAAACGTAGCCAGAGAGAAGGTCCTATAACAAAGCTGTGCTTCTGCTGGGAAAAAATAATAGTTCACATAACATACTAGTTTAGAGCACCAAGTCAGAGACGTCCACACTGTGCAGGCTTCGTGCATTTGCTTTGATGAATTGTTTGAGGACATTGAAAGTTGTTCTTTCCAGGTGCTTGGATGAACCACAGATGCATGACTTGAAGTTAGCTGACTTTTCACTTGTGTAAAACCTCTGCTGAGGGGACTGAGTGGTTTAGGTCCACTGCCTGAGGAGAGCTAATGATGTAAAGGTGGAATGAGGGCAGGTTGTTGACTGGTGGCTAACTTTTAAATAAGCATGCCTTAAGCATTATGGCTTTGTACTTAATATCAAAATGTATGGTGTTTCTTACCTGTATATTGTGTTAGCACTGCAATGTGTCTGATTTTTATCCAACTTACTCCCTTGAAAGCCAGACACACATTTCTGAGGGTTAAATAGCAATTGGATGGGCTGCCTGGAGCACATGACAACTAGCTCCTTGAAAATGTGGCTCCATAATAAAACCTGAGTGTGATTCTCATGGTTCTTTCCTAGTTTTGGAGGTACAGCTGTGTACTGAGATAATGCCAACATACATTCCGCTTACCAAGCTTTGCCTTTAATGAGAGTTTGCACAATGCCTAGACTTCCCTTTTAACTACTAATACAGTTCCGTGTTTTTCTGCAGAAAACAATTGATATCAATCCTGTTTCTTACAATTTAAAATTGCGGATCTTTTGTACTAATGGCAGAATTGTTTCTATTAAAAATACAAAAGTTTAGAGGGATGCTTATTGCCTTTTATTTTATGTGACACCCTGAACCACCAGATGGCCTGAAAAGAACGAGGAAAACATATTAATTTGTGTTTTGCAATTCCCTGGGAGAAGTATAGTCTAAATCTCCTCCTATGTAGTGTTACATTGTTCCTTGTGAGGTTTTGAAGGCTTTCAAATAATCAAGGGAAGGTGGCTGAGACACCTGAATTTTGTTTGTGGTCCAGCCCTGATGCTGTTTAACGACTTGTGTCTTGTTCCGAGTTGATCTCTTGCCTACTGTAACTTTTTCTATAAGAAAAGAGTAGAATAGCACTAATTTAAGGTAAAAAAGAAATAATGATTTGAAGTATTGTGGAGTGTTGCTAAGATTACAGAGTCAGTATAATACAGCTGTACTAAAACATTTTAACATTTCCCTAAGATGTGAAGCTCTCTGTTGAATAACTTGACTTCAGGATACTTGGCTTATCTTTAAGGCCAACTTCTGTTTGTTTGCTGGTGGAAAGAATGGGAGAGCAGAAACAGATAAGAGGAGCTTTTAAAGATTTCAGTGATAAGCCTCCAGGGCACAGGCTGGTTTAGAAGCAGACTGTAGTCTGAAGCTAGGCTGCAGTGATATTTGCAGCTTCCTTGTTTCCAGTTTTTCTTGTTTGCCTTCAGACCAATTGTGATTATACGATTTAATATAACCTGTCTTCAGCATAAAACTGATATGCCAAGGCTAGGACAATGCCTTTGTCTCCCTTTATCATCACCAAAGTGAGACAGGCTTGATTTTCACACCAGTGTTTGGATGAGATGAATCTCTCACTCTGCTGGAGAGATGCAGATGTCTCCATTGGCTTTTGAGAAATACAGAGGATAATGAACTGTAGCTAAGTTGCTTGATTTTTTAGGTGGCTGAAGTTAAGTGCAGTGAATCTCACCCAGAGCAACTTATTTGCTAGCATTGATTCTTCCATCTGAAGATTGCACTCAGCAATAAGGAGCAACTCTAAATTCTCTTCTTTCTCCAGAATTCTCTCCAATCTGATGCAGCTTTATTTTACCTAGGAATACTTTTCTCCAGTTTACCTAGGAATACTTTTCTCCAGTTTTTCTATTGTCACTTCAGTTACCTTAAGAAAAACCTGGATAATTATTACAGACAGAAGGAGAGCAGTAGCCCCTTCATGTGTTGTTTGACCAAAACAGATTTGTTAAGAATTTTGTTGTCTCTTTGTCTTGTATATTTAATGTTTTGGGAAAAATCCTGCATAGCATTACTCTAAACTTTGATTAGTGTGACTGTGAATGCAATTGAAATTCCCTTGGGATTCTGCTGTGCTGCCATGTGAGTTCTGTGGGTTGGATTTGTACTTTGAGTACTTATGTTTTAAAAGAGAAGAGTAAATGCAACATTATATGTGGTTTCACTTAACCAGTAACATGGAGTAACCTTCCCTCATTTCACTGAACACAAATCCTTTGGTTTGAGAACATGCTACAGTGCTTGGTCTAAATTTTGTTAGAAGCAATTTGTAGATTGCTAATGCACATCATTCTAAAGCTCTTCCATGCTAGGAAAGTCTGGCACAGACATAGAAACTGAATTTTCTTGTGAAGACATGTAGGCTGCTGGTTCTGGTTTTTTTTTTTGTTTTTTTTTTTTAATCAGTAATAAACTGGACACAGAAGCAATCAGAAGGAAAAGAAAAAAAAAAAAGGGAGTGGGATGTGGGAAAAGGAAAAAAAAGCATTAAATGGTGCCCTTTGTCCAGAGGCTAGCCATTAGTTCTTCTTATAACTCTGCAGATATTCTTTTTGTGTCATTTTTGAAATAGATGCTTCAATACCTTTGATCTTTGCTGGCTTCGACATTTCTGCCAGTGATTCGCATCACTTGTTCCCTCCTGGCCACTTTCATCATGCTCATCTTACCCACCCCTCCTCTAAGTTGTGTCAGTATCATACTGTCCAAAAAATGGACTTGGTGTGTTTTCTGAAATACTGCTTTCTCTGACACAAGTCAAGCATTTGGCTGTTTCTATGTACAAACCTTTCACTGAATCTTCTACAGGCAGATGTGGTACAGTTGTACCTTTCATATGCACAGCAAAAGTTCTCTGCCTTTTAGCTTTCCTGATTCTGACTTGATGGTGATAAGAAGCATTTTTGTGGCCTGTCATTCCATATCTGTCAGCTGCCCTTTCATCTCTTCAGATTTCTGCCAGCTCTCCATGGATGTACAAGGCATTTTTGTGTAAGACCATTCATAAATCCTACTTACTTTCTATTTTTCTTTTGCCAGTTTTCACTCTTGTCCCATTTCAATAACCTTAGAGATCACTGGAACCATGTAGAAAAATCCATTTTGGTGGCCTTTTGACATGCTTGGAGAAGTAAAGGCTGGAAAAGACTCCACTATCATTATTTTAGGGAAGATGTTCTTGTCTGGGGGGCTCCTAGCTTGTAAATTTTTCTATGATTTTTTTTCAAAAGATGTTTCTCTGGATATGTTTATCAATTTGAGAAATTAATGTCTTAATGCATTGTTTCTTTGACTATTTATTATACCAATAATGTTCCACTGAGCAGTTTGTAGTACAGAGTAACCAGAAAATTTCTGGTTTCCTCTCTTTTGTCCTGATGGAACAGGATGAAAAAAGAAATAAGAAACCCTTTAAACAGATGTAGTGAGTCTTCATAGAAGCATGTAAATTGTTGTAGTAATTTCTGGTGTCTAGTTACAAAAAGTTACCACAGTGATCTTGCAAATGTTAGGGCATTTTGCATTCTCTTTTCATTACATTTGTGAGCTTGCTTATTCTGCAGGGTTCACATATTAACTGTGCCAAAAGATGTCTTTTCTCTAGGTGCAGCTTCCTTGTATGGTTAGTCTGAGATGTGTCTCCAATATGGGCTTGAGGTGTCTTTTTTTCTGCTTTTTAATATTTACATAAACATTTTTACCTGGAACCTTACCAAAAAGCAAAATCCTGTTAATCTGCTCTGCTGATATTTAAATGGGATATGTTGCCCACTCAGATTTTGGCACTTTTTGCAGCACATGTGAGTGCATTTGGGATGTAGGTTGGGCTGTCAGTATTGTACATGAGCAGTCATGAGAACATCTGGTGCCTCCTGAGATAAGAGTTACAGAACTTCTGTATCAGGTGAGATGTGCCTTGGCTACTGTGATGTTCTGGTGGTGCTTTGTTGTGTTCCATTACCCTAAGGATTGTCAGGAAAATGAAATGTCATTGCTCAGTTACATCTGGCCTCAGTAATGTTTACACTTCATTGCAGAAGAGGGGAACTAATAATGTAAAGAGAGCAGAGGACAGTGAAATGTTACAGGATTTGCAGGGAAGATGGCCCTGCTAGCTTTGCACTAATTTTTCTGAATTTTGAAAAGTAAAATCATGATTGGGATTAGAGTTTGTGAATTTTGGCACTTTTCTGCTAATAATTCTTCTAATAATTCTTCTAATAATTCTTCGAATATTTCTTCTAATAATTCTTCTAATTATTTGGAATCCAAAAGGCTGCTTCCTGCTGTTATTACCTGCTGTTTTCCAAAAATAACAATGGCATCCCAAACATGATTATATGGCAGGATGGCTTTCTTTTTTAGTACAGAAAGTCACAGACACAGTCTCTGGTAGCCAAATAAAGAATAGAAAAATAGGGAAGAAATAGCACTTGTAGTTCAGAATAAGGAGGTTTTGGTGGACTTTTTATTATGCCAGCCATTTATAGAACAAAATTTGCATATTTGGCTTCAGAAAAGAGTACTATGTGGTAATAATAATAATACATAAATTATTATTTGGGATATGAAAGAGTAGATATTACAAAAATAAATAATAATGAGGGAAAATAAGAATAATAAAAGCAGTGAAATGATGTCAAAGCAAGCAGAAGAGGTAGAATGATTAAGAGTGGGGCAGGCTGTTGAAGACTAGTATTTAAAGGAAAAAGGTGACATGTGAACTTGAAGCCAGGAATGAAATGCAATGTGGCTAAACTGTGGCTCTGTGTTCCCCAGTCCTGCAGATCATACTGTGAATGAATAAAGTCACTGCTCTTGATTTATCATACTTCTCCTTACTAGGGGAAACTTGAAAGACAGAGATTCTTCATCATTTCAGGGAGGGCTCTTAAAATGCAGAGATATCTCTGGGCTCTGCATAAATACTGAACTATGTATTTACTAAGTGATTTTCAAGTGTCTTTGTTATTTTTATCTCTCTTCTGTTGCTAACAATATGAAGCAGGATGTTGAATCAGTCATTTGGGTTTATTTACATTTTCAAGAAAACCAGAACATTTTTCCCACCTTAGCAGAATTTCTTAGAACCTAAATAGAAGATGACTTGACAAATCTGCTCCTCAAAACTAACCAAAGCTGTTGTGTTTCTGTGATGTTTATTCTGTATTTTCTGTCCTCTCTTTCAGCTGGCCAGTGCTTCTCTTGGGGATGGAATGAGCATGGAATGTGTGGTGATGGCACAGAAGCAAACGTTCATGTCCCAAAGCCGGTCAAAGCTCTTGCCTGTGCAAAACAGATCTTAATTGGATGTGGGGCAGGACACTCCATGGCCCTCTGTCAACCTCCTCACTAGACCCAGCACACCTGGAATCATAACATCATGGACGTGGATGGGCATCTTTAGATTGTGTAGCTCAGAGGCACTACAGGAGAACTGCCTGTGGTTAACACAGTAGTTGGAAACTGCAGATACTTTTCCTAAATCCCAAAGGAGCAACTATGCATAAAAAGCTGTAATATTTTAAAAATTGTTTCCTGGGTTCTTGCCACAGGAATTGACTTCTTACCCACAGATAGAATTACAGACATTCTGCCTTGATGCAATACAACTGAAGACAGATTTACATTTTCTTGTTCTTCTGAGAAATCTTTGAGGAATAAATCGACTGCTTAATGGCTTACTGGTAAAAATTTAGTCTGACAGAACGGTCTGAGAAGGTGGGTATTGTTATTGTATCTTTACATCATGAAATGTTGCACCTGCCAACTTCTACTGTGGTTGCGAGCTCCCAGCAGCTCAGGATATTGTGTCACAAAGAAATGCCAGTGAATGTAGATGCATACACACTTTTTAAGCAAGAGATTAGGATTAAAAGAAAAAAAAAGCAATATAATTTTGGAGGCTGGTAAAAGGAGTAAATGAGGCCCTTTTGAACTAGCTTTGTCTTGATGAAACTGTGAAAGGAGCAGTATTTTTCATCTATTATGTTCTGTGCCAGACATCAGTTTATTATAGATTTACAGGGATGCAGATCTGCATGAATTATCATTAACTTGCAAACCAAACCTGAAGTCTCTGAAGCTACTGCTTAGAAAGAGCTCTTAGAAACAATCAAGAAGTTCTTATCAAAGGGCATAAGTCAGCTGTAGCTGTTGAGGACAGCTTGATCCAATGTAGCTCCTGTGTTTCCATCTGCCTTGGAATAGGAAGACATCAAAATCTATCCAGAAAGATTTTACAAGTTCTCCAGCCTAGAAGGCAGACCAGAATGCTCCTGATAATTTCAGGTTAGTTCTCACTTCTGTTTTGCAGGCCAACTGAGTTGCTGTTCACAGCATGCCCACAGCACTTGTTCCAGGTGGGGGCTTGACAGAGAACGTAGGCCTGTCACTTGTTTTGGTAGGAGAAAGGAAAAAATGTAAAATGAGATGTTTTTGCCTTTTAGTAGCAAAAATTTTAGAAGCTATTTATAAAACTGTTTTTTTCCATACAAATACAGTGGATGCCATTAAACTGAATGTTTACCACCCACAATACTTTTATTTGATGTGGTATTTAATGTATTTCAAGTTCTAAATATAGACAATTCTACTGTGTAGTTAATGCACCTTTTAATGAGACCTACTGTTGCTAAACAGTGGTTTAATTTTTAAAGCAGGTTTGCCAAGGAAGAAGCCTTACAGAATTACAAAATGCTCAGAGAAGGGCTCTTAGGAAATAGGACAGGAAGACCTTCTAATGATGTATCAGCTTACATATGAAGGGGAAGGAATTAAGGTGATAATATGGGCTGCATGGGTTTTTTCACCCTTGTGAAGAGCAGTTATAGCTCTTACAGTTCTATAGTTCGAGAATATTTTATTTTTCTATTCAACAGATGAGAAACTTGAGCAGACTATGAAGCTGATTTTAACTATTACAGATACCAAAAGAATAATAAAATGGGTCCTCTGCAAAATATATAGAGTTAAGATTTCTATTGTAAAATTTTAATTTTTTTTAAATTCATGTGTTAGTTGTGGTTCTTCATGGTGATATACTGTTCCAGGCTGTGACCTCTTGTACTTCTAATTATCTAAGTTGATATTTATTGACTGTTCTCAATGCCACTTTCTGGATACCAAAGCTTCTCTATTATATGCACTGAACAGTTTCTCATGCTTTCTTTTACAGTCCTGTCTGAGGTTTCTTTTTGTGATTTCTGCAAAATCTGTGTACCAAATAAACATGTTCTCTTGCTTCACTAATCATCTCCTCTAAATAAGTCTGTTCCTTGATTAATCACAGCTAATATATACCTTACATGAGGTTAACTGGACTGGACATGTTTTGACTGTGTGTGCTGTTGCTGCAGTTCATTGTAGAGGAGTCCAACAAATTATGTAACAAATAAATGTGAATTGGGCATTAGAAATAGTTTTAAAATTTTCATGCCTGTAATGCGAACACTCTTTTGGAACACAATGATTTGGGGTGATAAGGTGAAGAAAGAAAGGAGTATGCCAGTTTGTTCCTGGTCCTGATCTGGTGTTTCATATCTGCATCTGATCTTCATCTTTGAAAGGCAAGAAATGCATTTTTCTCTCGTTTATTGTGCCTATATAGCTTGAAGGCTTTGGGAAGTAATGATTTTCTTGACGTAGTGAGTGCTTTGTCATCAGTCAGGGCTTCTAGGTGCTGCTGTAGTACAGAGAGTGAATAGAATTCATTGTAGAAGGCACATGGCTGAATGTCAAAACCAAGTTGCTGCTCATTCTTTCAGAAGTGAATGTCCTGGTTTGTATGTCAGTGGTTTTGTTTGCAGAATAAAGCACTGTACAAAATCAGCTATGGCTTTCTCTATGAGGAAGGGAACACACAGTGAAAAGTTCCTAATCAAGTGGAAGAAGACAACTTTCCATGCTGATGTTAAAGAGTTTATGACTGTTGCCTGTTAATAATCGTCATGGAGAAAGGTCAGTCTCTGCAAGGCAAAATGCAGACCCAGTGTGCTGTGGTTCATAGAGTTCTTTAACAGGTCCTCTGTGATAAACAAAGCAAGAAGCCTGTTACATAAGCATTCTGCATTCAGGTTCAAATGGAAATAAATTGACAATGTTCGTTATATATATATATATATATTTACAAAAAGACACTGGAACAAGTTAAGAAAGTGTCTGTCCAGCTGCTCTCCCCTCCCATTTTCTGAAAATAAGTAAACCTGCCAGTGAGCTGACATTAATGAGAGAGAACAAGTTTTGAACTGTTGACCTTCAGTCCAGAGAACTTTCAGGCGTTTGGGTGGAGGGGGAGATGGAGAAGAAAGCTGTTGTGTGCCTTTCTGTCATTTGCAGTCCTAAGAGATCTGCAGATATTACTTATGTAACCTCCATGTGCACCTGCGCAAGACACTCCTGTTCCATTTCAAAGAATGTTGGTAGGACGATGTGTGTGTTATGTCAGAAGTTTCTGTCTCTTGGGGGATTTGTTTGCGCCACTTGGTGGTTGCTGATGTTATTGGACTTGGTGTGGCATTCTGAGTTACTTGATGCTTTTGTGCTCAGCGTGCCAGGCTCTGTATTTGAAGTGTGTTAATTTGAAAGGTGGGAGATGGTTTGCCCAGTCACGACTCCTTATATGACACTGACTTCTCTGTCTCCATGTGGGCAGTCCTTTTGGTGTCTGACAAGTCTTGCCATCTGCAATCACCACAAGGGTCACTTCTAAATGAGTGGCAGGAGCTTTTGCTCAGCTGCATGTTTTGAGTACAGAGAAATTGTGGGGAGGGTGGGAGAAAGTGATTTGATTGTGCTTTTTATGGCATGTGTTGAGTCGTGAGACTTAGAGATGGGGATGGATAACTGATCAAGGAGATCACTTTGAATGTACAAGAGAAAGGTGACCATGAAAAAATATTTAAATGAATGGCAATACAGTCAGCTAAAACATAGGGAAAAGGAGGGGGAGGACAGAGCCAAGATAGAGCTCCTGAGGACTGAATAATCTCATGGCATAACAGCATTCCAGCCTGCTGAAGTGGTGGGAGTGACATGAGAGACAAACTATTCTGTTTTGTGGATGTTATTGTTCTCCCTCTTCCACTGTTTATTTATAATAATGTGAGTTGCTGACCTGCAGTGCTTGGGTTTTTTCTCATTCATAGCACATCTTGACATTTCCAGTTCTCCTCAGCCAAAACAGCAACATCTGTCTTCACCTTGCAGACTCAGAAATATTTTGATCAGGCCTCTAATCTAGTCCAGCATTTAACCAAATACTTACTATTTTTTCCATTTGATTCCATGAACTCTGGATCTGATTTAAACATGACTTAAGTAATTTTGAGACTTCCAGTTCCTTTTTCCCTGTTAGAGATAAAGACGATGACAGATTTTGGTCACTCTGAGCAATTTTGATATTTTTATATCATGGTGCATGGCAAGTCTTGGGCTTTTTCTTTTAGCTAGGTGTTTTCTTGAAAAAGACTCCAGAATTTTTTACCAGTATTTGAGTCCTGCTTATGCTATTTACTACTAGCTGAAAATTCCAAAGGCTTGGAATGGATACAGCCTGGGGTGTCATCTTGTGATACAGCCTGGAGAATCATCTTGTGTGGTTTTGATTGTGGTTCAAAATGTGCACAGTAGAAAAGTGGTGGAATAGAATTTGCTGACAACTCCAGCTGACACAAAAATAATTGGCCACTTTAACTTTTTACATATCAATAGCTTGATGCATGTGCAAAAAATAGGCAGTACATGCTTTTTTCTTTTCCTTCAGCTTCTGTGCTGTTCTTATTTCCTAGTAAATTCTGATCTTACATGTTTTCCTCTATGTTAGAAAGAATAATAGCCTTGAATTTAAATGCTTTGCTTTTATGCAAATGGCCTTCTACTGGGTGAATATAGCTGAAGATGTAGGTCTGTATCATATGTGCCTTTGAAGTTAATTTGGGGGAACTGCATGTGTAAAGCCCTTGTTGTTTTGCAACCCATTTAGATGTTAAAGGACTGAAGTCAGGCACAGTCTTGAGCTATTTGTGCATTTCATTCAGGTTCATCAGTTAGTTGTCTCAGCATTCACCTGTTTTTAATGCAGCAGCAGTTTTTACTCATCAGTGCCTCTGTAAAACATCGAAATAAAGTATGTGACTGAAAATATTTAGCAGTGAAAATAGTGTCTGTATTTGAATCATGGCCTGGATGAAGCATGTGTTTCCTTGTGGGAGAGTGAGGAAGCATAAATTTAGAGTATTGGGAGAACACATTTTTCAGCTTGATTGGAAACAAGAACAACAAAGTAGTTATTCCTGAATAAAAGCTGGCTGAAAGATGAGAAAATTCAGGGGTGACATTTATTTTGCAAAATTTTCTCTGGCATTTTTATTTTGTGACATGTTGGATTTAATCTCATTTCCAGATGTACCTTTGCAGGTTGGTAGGGGGTGGAGTGTAAGTCCAATTCCTATGTTGGCTAGCCTCCCTCTCAGTTAATTTCCAACTTCATCTGTTTCCAGGCTGCTTTGCCTATAGACCACCTGATTATCCAGATACTGTGCAGTCTTGGGGGGGAGTTCTGTCTTCAGGTCTTGGGGTCGAGACTTTGTAAGTGGAGTTTCAGAATTTCAATTAAATATTGTTCCAGTACTCCCTGGTCACCATAGTTCTTTTAAGTATATGTGAACACTTTGCTAACAGACTGCATTTTTTCTTTTTTTTTTTTTTTTTAGAAGCGAGGCCAAGAATTGGGAGATTTTTAATGTTCTGACATGACATGCAGTTTTTGGCTGCAAATGTCAAGTAAGTTTAGCTTTTGTTTTGTTTTTACTGATTTGAATGCGTGAAGACATATGGTACCTAAATTAGGGCAGCAGAGGAGTTGCCAATCAGTAATGAAAATGCTCTGTCAATTTAACTGCGTGGGTGCTTAATCATTTTCCATAATAATCCTCTGCTTTAAAGTACAAAAGAAAAGGGATTCCTCCAGGAGCATTGTGTTCTTCTGCAGACAGGGTAATATGGCATCTTTTAAATAATGAAGAGATGCTTCTCTCCTCTGGTGCCTTAATTCTGGGTATATTATAATAACTATTCCTTCTTAAATATGGCTTTTCCTCTTTTGACATCAGAACACTTTAAAAAGAGCATAATGTCACAGAAACAGAAGCTGAGGCACAAAAAATTAAATTGGCCCCACCAAGGTAACCCAGCATGTCCACAGGGGAGTCAAGAATAAAATTCCCATTTCCTGAATCCCAGGCCAAGGCTCTACCTTGTAGGTAGTGGCTCCTGATGATTATTTTGAGTTAATCTCACTGCCATTCTTTCCCTCTCTCCTTGCTCTTCTTTCCCACTCACTGCTGATTGCTGTTTCCATTGCTCCTGCTTTCATAACCCATTTTCCAAACTCATCCTGAGTCCTGCTCATTTCCCACCTCCTGAGCTACTGCCTTTCCTCCAGTCACCCACTTGCACTGACACCACCCCAGCAAAGTGTGGCCCCTGTTGAGCTACTTTCCCTGGGCTTAAGCCTTGTCTGCTGTTGTGCTGGTGTGACTCAGAGTCAGCAGCCTCTGCACAGGTTGTCATCCCTGCTAAGCCCTTTGAGTCCAGAGGCAGCGCAGGTACCTCAGAGTGACAGCTGAGCTAACACAAATGCAGCATTTTGCCTTTTGCTGCCCAAGGAATCTCTAGCTTGGGTAGCAAGAAAAACGAGGGAAGCCTTGGAGCATGCACTTTTGATATTTGATATCTGGAGTTGTTTGGACCTGTGTACTTGCATGAAGTTTTTTAAATGTTCAAGTGAATGCTGAGAGTTGAAAACCTGGCTTTGCCAGGCTGAGACAGGGAAGATATCTTGTTATAGCATTTGCTTTGTCAGATAAAGAAAGTCAAGAGATGAAGTTCTGAACCTGTTTTTTAACATTCAGTTCAATTTGAATTCAAATACTGTTCTTGATTGCTAATAAAAATTTGTATTTCCCTACGAGAAAAATTGAGCACTTATAGTCCTAGATGAATGCAGAGGCTTTGGGAGTCCTGAACAGACAGGTATTTTATGCCCAAACTCAAGTAAATGAGTGACTTAAAAATAACCTGCATAATTTAAGCATGTTTTCCTGAAGTGAAAGTAGTTTGTGTATGAACTCAGAGGCAAAGTTCATTCCAGGATTTATATGGAAAGCAGAGAAGTAGGCTGCCTTATTTTGAAACTATGAAAGGGATATGCAATCTGGCAGGGTAATAGCTTCAGGATATCTTTTTTGTAAGCAGCTCTGTGCTCAGTTCTTTTTGGAATGCTCTTGCCTTAGTCCTGCTTGCTCTCTTCTATATTTCAGTAGGCTCATTTGTCCTAGCAGACATTTGTTTTATTGGTGCATTTTCTTTTTGGCCCTGAAACTTTAAGGAGAGAGGAGGCAATTTACATGAAAAATCACTTTATCCAGATTAATGACTGCTGTGCTTGACTGTTATCACAGCAGTTTTAGCTGGGATTTTTTTGTTGTTGTTGGATTGAGAAAGCAGAAGCCTCTTCTCAGAAATTTCTTCTGTCTGAAATTGCAATTGTGGAGACACATCAGGTTGGTTCAGGAAAAACGAGTACCTTCATGCAGTCAGAGGAAAAGCTATATATGTAGAAGGTGTGGTTGAGCTTTAAATGTTAGCAAGCAATAAGCCACTAATTAATTGCCAATGGGTTCAGATGAAGGGCCACCACTGGGTCTTAGTGCTGGGAATTCACTGCTGAAAGCTGAGTTTACAGAGGAGGAAACACAGATGTTCCTTTACAGCAGGAGACAGAGTATAATTGAACTGCAAAACCAACTTCTGCTTTTGCTTGCAAAGGTGTGAACATAGAAGTAGCTGGTGGCATTACGGAAGCCTGAAGTCAGAATCTACCCACATGGATAGTTTTAATGCCTTAATAAAGACATGTACCTCCTGTAGGGAGAGGGAGGGGGCATGCTTTAAGGAATAAATGTTTTAATCATAATACTGGAGCAAAAGCTCCTTAACTGCAAGGCAGCTGGGATGATGTGGTAAATTTCCCTTAGGATTCAATGCAACAGCTTCTGAGATTTTCCACTTCTCTTCTTTCCCTCGCACCCTGTGTTGTTGGAGCTGCCACTGTTGTGCAGGGGGAACTCTGGGGTCAAACAGATCTTAAGCTTTAGAGCATCTCCTGAAGGGCAGTGGATGGGAAACATGGTTCTGTTTCTGAAGTCACCCAGAAGACATGGTTACCTGAAATCAGAATGAGCAGAGAGGGGAACCTAAATGAAAATGAGAGTGGGGAATAAAGTAGCACAGAATGACAGTTGTACCCAGCCTATTCTCTAAGGCTCAGATAGATGCCAAGTGCAGTGGCAGGTGAAGACCTACGTGGGATTTACAGGACTGAATTGTTGGTATTCCTTATGGTGATGGAGAATTAGCACTGGGCCCTTGAGTCAGTGTTAAATAAAAAACGGGGCAGATAAATCTATTTCTGGATACTTAATACATTATAAGAGGAAAAGTTGTTCATTAAGCAAATCCTGGATGAATCTGGATCTCTGGAGGTAAGAAATTTATCTTCTGAGAATGATGGCATAGAAACATGGTGAGAAAAATAGTTCTTTGGAGAAACTAAAGCAGAAATCAAGTACATAATGCTGTATCAAGGACTACAGAGGAGTTCTCTAATTATGTTCAGCCATTCCTCTATTCCTAAAACACAGCTTGAGGTCTTCCTTGTTTCTCTTTTGGAGTAGAGTTTTGTGATGACAAGGTCCAGCTGCAGTTGGCTTTTTTTTTGTGTATAATTTAGCACTTACCATGAGTGTTACCAGAGCCATGAGTGTTTCCTCTAAGTTTTTTTTTAGGAGTTTAATCTCTACTTCCTCCAGACTGTAAGGATACTATTCCTTTACATTTCCATTCCCGTCAGTAGTTGCAGATGCTGTGGCTTGCCTAGAAGATTGCCAGCTCTTTTGAAGTTCCTCACGTGAGGATCAAGGTGTGTATCCTTCCTTTATAGAAGTACTTTACCAAAAATGCTCAGGCAACTAGAATGCTGTTGGCACATAGTTCATAGTTGTCATTTGTAGCATCTAAAATGAAACTTATCCCCATTGTGTTTCTCAGTTCTTACTTATTTTGTGTGGCAAATCAAGTGTGACTCGGACACCTAGATTTCTTTCTGTTTCAGATCAGGTGGACTGGTGTGGCTCAGTAATGAAGAAGTGAAGGACAGGGCCTGAAGAAGCAAGAATAACTGAATTCATTTAATCAGCTAAAAAGACAAACATTTATTATTGTTGGGGAGGGAAAAGGAAGATACCTAGATCATTATAAAGGTTTTTAATCTTCCCTTGTAAAATTACTAATGGTGTGAATTCTTTAGACATCGGTTGTATCAAGTGTTTGCAGGCTTCATTTATTATCTACTAACCAAAATTAGCATTGTAGAACCAAAGCAATACCAAGCTTTTCTCCTACATTTCTGTTGAGAACACTGTATTTATTGAAGATTTTAGAAGCAAGTCTCTGGAAACCCCTGATTGCTTCAGAAAAGGATTTCCCTTTACACTATACAGCAGGCACTGAAACCATGATACAAAATTTATTTTCATGCTAGAATTGTTTTGCATAACATTGTGCATGCATTTTACTCAGTACTAAATTGCATACAATGCTGTTGTCTTGTTTCTTAAACTTTGAGACCATTTATACTTGAGTATTTTCCTGATTTTGTATTCTAAGTCCCAGTTTTAAAATAACACCTCTTTTGTTTAAAATTCATACTGATTACTTAATATGAACAATTTATGAAGGGTCTTTACGTTGGATCTATACATCAATAAAATACAACATAACCAGAGCTGGAAAATTAACCAGCTGTTACTGTCAGGTCTGAAGGAAGGTCCCATGTGTCACAAGCATGCCAACAAAAACAGACAGGAAAAAGTTTTTCTTATTTTTATACACTTCTAGTTGGATTAAAAGTTCTTGATTTCCATGTCGGTGTGATGAACTGTGAAGGCGTGGTCAATATGACCGATGACTGCCTGATTGCACTTTTTAAAACCATTACTCTTTATCTTGTTTACAAAAAGAAGCGATCCATAGCAAAGAAATGTACAGTTTTATAATGTTTTACATTTTCGCTACAATAATGTATGTAAAAGTAAAGAGCTTTGAAAGAAAATATATAACTTTGCTTTTTTTTTTTCTCCTTAATCATACATTTGCAGCGTTTCTTGTGTGTGTGTTGTTTTGTTGTTTTTTTGGGTTTTGTTTTTTTTTTTTTTTTTCATTTTAATTTTTGTCTTCATGCAAGTCATGCTTTGGAACAAAAAAAATAGATTAAAAAAACATCTTCTACAGTTTTGTTACATTTTGGCCGTAGAAAAAGCCTGCATCTCTAGTACAACTCCAGAACCACGAAGAATCATCCATAAAACCTGCATGGAGCGAGTTAACTTTGTCCAAATGAGAAGGTCTTCTATGCCTGCACAGTTCCACAGAGATGTTTATTAGCCATCAATGTTCATCTCCATCTTGCCTTGTCAGGTCACTCTGACTGCCTCTGTTGGCATATATTTAGCAATGACTGGACTTTCTTTGCAAAGATCTGCATGTAAAGAATACAATCAGTACTTGAGCTTCTTCCCTGTGCTTTTCACATCAAGCTCGGCATCTTAGTGTTAAAGGAAGGAGGAAAAGGTGAAATAGCTACATGCAGAGGCAGCCATATTCTTCTTCAACAGGATTTTTTTCCCATGCAGTCAGCCAGACTGAGACCTCTCTACAGTGTGTCTGAGTATTGCTTTCAGCTTAAAATAGGTGCCCATGCAAAGTTTCATCCTACTGTGCTTGTTTGCTCAAACTCCTGCAGGGTTCCTAGGCTCAAAAATATCCTGAGAAAAGCAAAATCTTCCATCGTTGGCATGTTTCAGCATCGACTAAATGCCTAACCCATTCCATACAGAGCCAGTAGATCCACCATTAGCCACAATAAGCATATACTAGCAGGATGCACCAAGAAGGAAGTCATCCGGTGCATCTACCCTTCATCCTATGTAGTGATACCATGCAGCATGTATGGCCCACCAGTACTACGCCAATGCCTGCCTACTGTCCTCTGAGTGCTATTTAGGAGTGTTGTCACCTAAGCATCAGAAGTAACACCATTTGCAGCGGGTGCTACTGTGAGACATTGCATCTTCAGACTTAGTCACCTGGACTATATGCAACATCGCATAGGCTAATTGAAAGTAAAGCTTTTTAGACCATTCTCTGCTACTGATCCATGCTACAAAATAGATGGGATGGGAGACCAAGAACGTCTCACTGGGCTAGGAGAGCTGTAGGGCGCAGACACTGAGGATAATCCTATCGCTTTTCCACTTATGCCAGCTATGCTGTTAAGGCTCCGTGACATTTCGTAACCTTCATTTAAAAGAAAAATGCAAAGTACAGCATTGGATCAATGACAGAATGGACTAAGAATGAGGTCAACATTGTAGCCAGTTCAATAGCATCTGCATGCACGGACATGCCGAGAGTAGTATCGCTTGCAACATAACTCAAAAGGCCGTTGTAATACAGAAAAAATTAAAAATATATACATTTTAAAAAAATCATAATTTCTTAAGATGGTCAGGCTATGAAATTGATCCTACAGGCAGCAACATGGTTGTACCCTAAAAAAAAGAAAAGTCAGTGGGAGGGATTTTCTATGTCTCCATGACACACTCACACATACCTCTCCCTTCCACTTCATGCATTGTGAGCTCAGGCAGAATTAAGGTTTGTGGTATCTTTGTGGGGCAGGAGGGGGACAAGGCAGCAAAATCCATAGAGTTGAATGTGTTGCTATAGAGATACTACTCCTTCATTCTCAGCATTAAAAAAAAAAAGAAAAAGAAAGAAGACAAAATTGCATGCATTCAGTTTCCCTCCCTCCCTCCCACCCTCCTCCCCTTCTTTTTCAGGCATGCACATTAACAGCTCAGCAAGTGTACACAAACTATGGATGAAATTCTGTTGGAAAAACAAGATGCTCTCAACATGTTTCAAACAGGCCAACAATATGCTGACGTATATTACTCTTTAGCCAACCAGCCTCTGTTTCATTCAGGAACGAGAGGAGGTTGCAGTGCATCGTGAAAACCATACATTCCCCATCCCAAAGGATGTGCCATTTGGAGTGTTCCCCTGATCCACTGGAACCACCTGAACTCGCCCAGGCTGAATGAACACAGCCAATGCTTATCCAATACAGAATCAAGTAAAACACTTTGCTACAAAGGTAAATTTTATAGGATATACTTTCATATGAAAGTCTTGTGGTCCTACTATATCTTTGTTGATGATAAGCTATAGACTTATAAATACATACACTATCTATAACTGGCACTTACTGTAACTATTGCCCATCATACAATGGCACATGGGAATTCGATACTCCATACTCAGTGTATGGTTATGTCATACAATCTTTGCAGTTTTAAGATATTGACTCTATCTTATACTATATACAGTACACCAGTGGTAAACACTGATTTGAAGAGAGTTCTTTTCCAATTTTCCCTTTCCTTATCAACTTTGATGCATATAGATGTAGCTCTAATTTTGGGGTTGTATGGTTGCCTCACATTAAATTATTTAAGCAAAACAGTCTCTTTAAAGAAGGGAAGGCTTTTTTAATGGGATTTTACTTCTGTTGCTAAACAGATTATTCTGACCATCAGCAAACTAAAATGCAGTTACTTCTGAGAGATTTGTACCTGTCAGAAGTCTCAGAAACTAACTACTAATGATTTATTTATGAAAATATTTTAGATTGATTATTTTCTAATTTTAAGACACCTGTGCCAACAGATGTTCATACTTTTCTTTCTCTATTGAATTAACCAGCTATGAATATCCAAATATTTTATTGTAGTGCTCTGTTTAGGTCACTAAATAATAATTTCTTATTTCCTTGAGTATGTTTTGCTTTTGTGTTTTATCTCTTCTGTCTGTCACCTCCAAGTCTGTGCTCCTCAGAGTCTGGTAAGCTCTGTGAGCTTTCCAAGTGGCAAACCTTGATTGCTATGATAGATTTATTGGTCTCGCCTTACAGGATGGGCTAATTTTAGGACACAGAGCATCCTCCACTAAAGCTTCCAACACCAGCTGGAGTGGAAGACTCGACTGCCCAGCAAAGCTGCACAGAGTAGTTACAGCTCCTCAGGCTTTTCTTTCTGAAAGAAATAGGTTAGAAACTCCAAATGCAGACATCAGGTGTTGGTTTCCAGCCCAAACGTGCATCTCTACAGCAAGCACACTATCGCGTGCTACAGCTAAGCTGACTTTCTCTTAGTTATTTAAACCGGTTGCTTGCTACGTGGTTACAGGGCCCCAGCTACATACCCTTTCTTATTCCTCCATCAGGCGGGCAGGGATATTCCCCGGTTGATAAGAGGAAGCAGGGTCCATATCTCTCCCGAGTGCCAGAGCGGGTAAAGGGCAGGCCCTCATCAGGCGTAATAGCCTGGTCTATGTGGGGACAGTCTTCGTTTGCCAGCGCCGCCTTGGCCACCTCACCATTCAGTTTCGAATCTTCAAACATATAAGCAGAAGGCTATTGAGACACTATGCACTGTTTATTAGAGTTCCAGCTGCAAATTAAGGGTACACAGCTAAAGACTTCTATAGCGACATTCTAAAAGGTAGCACGTCTGTCCTAGACACTGCGTTCATGTGCTCTGCACCAAAATAAAATAAAGTCTGTTAAGTGGGAGGAGAAACAAAAGATGATCCCGTTAGGTGTGACAGCAGCCACCTGTATGTCCACACTGAGGGGCCCTTTCAGAAAGGGGCGTGCAGTGGTTCCTAGTCCTGCGAGCAGAAGACCGCGGTTAGAAATCAGAGTATGTTTTTGCATGACATTGGATGGTGCATGGATGACCTGCTTGTTATGGAGCCTACTGTCGCCCAGAGCTCTGGAGAGGCAGTGGACTGAGAGTTGTGTTTGAGTATTTGAGTATATTCTGTTTGTGCTGGTTTACATCCGTGTGCAGTATTACTGAGGGGGAAATTCCTGCTCTTCCCCTCCCCAAAATTTACCCAGATGGTTTTAGAGCATTTCCAGTATCAGTCATGCAGAATGGCTGTACACATTTAGACACACAGAGTACATTATGTATGGAAATACAACAGCAGAACGTGGATTTAAAGAAAACCCAATCCATTTTCTGATATTCTCCTCTGAAACACATACAGTATTTGCAATGCCAGCATGGACACTACATACACAAAACACTACAGCAGGCCATGAATTTGGAAACTAGAGTAAAATTTACTCTTGGCTGTAAATAATGAAAATAGGTTGTCAGATTTGCCCATTTTGCTCCACCCATTCCCATGAAGATAGACTGAGAATAATATGTTTTCTCTGTGTGACTGATTTTTGCATTTATAAAACAATTTAAAGTGCTATTTAGTGTAGGGATTTTTTTTAGGGTTTTAAAGTGCAAATTAGTGTACTGAGAATATACTCGAAATATGGCACAGCTCAGTATGAGTATTTTGGTTGAAGGGAAGGAAAAACAGTCAAAATGTGCTTTCTGAAGCTCCACAAATGCCGAGATACGTTAACTGAGTGGTACTGGCAGCATCCTACACCTCAGTTGCACAAAGCTTGTTACCTAGACACTGTAAGGCAATGAGTGATCCTGCAAGTGTTTAAGGAAAGAAACTCAATGGATAGACTTAATTTCAGTTCCCCTTCTACATTCATGTACTAGCTTGTTCTAAGTGCTGTATAATATTGTAATTTAATTTGCAATTATTTTGAAGCCAACTAATAAAACAAGCCTCAAAGAAAAAAAATACAGTTAGGTGGGGTTTGGAGGTATGATTTTGATCCTCTGATGGACAACAGATGAGTAGAAGGCAGAAGCATTTTCAAGTTATGTTTGTTACTTTACACACACACACACACACACACACACACACACAGACACAGAGGTGTACATGACATGCACTATTCACCTATCATGCACCAGTAGTTGCATTCTAGGCCTTTATTTTTCTTCTATTTAGATGTCACTGGTTTGTCACAACATAAACAGTCTTTGCTGCACATCTCACCTCTGCCTCCATTTTTCTCTGTGCAGTATCAGCCAATTATTTCCCCTGAGAGGGATGTAGTAATGTTTTGTTTTGTTCTGTGAGCAATGAAATAATTAGGTCTTTCAGCACATTTAAAAATGTGGCAAAAGCTATAGAGGCATTTTAATACTTGTAGACACTAATTTCAATAGGATTCTGAAGTTTTAAGGTTTCACTGAGTTGCAATTCCTTTCTGTTCATAATAATCACTGCTATTTAATAGCACTCTGAACAAAAACCTGGCACGGCTGCCATAGAAACCGTGACACTGCAGGATCTAGGCCGTGTATTTAAAAAATCACTTGAGTGTGTTTGGGGAGAGCTGCAGTCCTCCTGGGGAGGAGCAAAGAACTGGGCTGCTTCATAAGCCTCTACTGCTACGAGCTGGTGGCTCTAATCCTGAAATGAGGGAGGCAGCTGAGTCAGCAGAGCTCCGCATTGAAATCTCTGAGACACCCACTGCTGCTCCTGAGCCCAGGTTTGCAAATGAAATTCTTGGTGATGGAGGGAAAATTGATCCATTTCAGGAGCTCAAAACAACTCTGAGCAGAGTGGTTATGGGTCAGGCTGCTCACTGGTAACAGCCATTGATTCTTTTGGAAGCAGCTTGCAGGCTCTGTTGTGCTTGAATGGCAACAAAATTGACCTCTTTCAAATTAATTTCTTAAATTACATTATAAATCTTTAGTAGCTTGAACTGGAACTTGCTCTTACAGTCTCTTCAGGGTCCCTTAGCACTGATGATTTTTCCTCTACGCTTGTTAAAATTCCACAACCTTGTTATTTTATTTCCATTCTAGAGGAAGAGAACAGAGTAGCTGGAGACATGGGCAAATTACTGAACTATCCTGTTAATGTCCCTTGAACATTACAGTCATGTAATGTCTGTAGTAATGTCTACAGTAATGTAATGCCTTAGGGATCACATTCTGGATAGCCATGCAAATCCACAATGAAAACTTGAGTGAATATTTAGGAAGCAGAGAATTTGCCAGCACAGAACTGCATCTATTGCTGGTGTATATAAGTAAGTGCTAAGTAGAATAGTTGTGTTCCAAACCACTGGCTACAGGCCCTAATTCTCTGGACGTATGTGATTAGTCTGTTATGGGAGTAAAGAAAACATAAACATCACTGATGCCATCAGTCCACAGTTAGAAGTTCCCATTGTTTTAACTAGCAGATTGACATGCTGAACAATTTGAGGCATAAGGGCTAAAGATGGAATGAAGTTACATTATTTCAGATTGATTTCTTTAGTTTCCATTTGCATGTTTGTTTTTTCCAAGACTGACCTTGTGTTTGAGAGAACTCCAGATAAAGAAAAACTATGGAAGCATTGCTGTCTGGTGACTCTGACTCTAATTATACTAATGACAACTATTTCTAGGTACTTAAAACTTCTAAGGGTTGATTCTGGCCTACCAAACTCACGAGTCACAGAATCACAGAATCACA